>CBVK0100352585.1:0-20835 GCA_900067695.1 Picea abies
GTTTTTGATGGGGTTTTCATGGTTCATGGTGGTGTAGCTTGGTTTGATGGTGAGAGAGACACTTGGAACATGATAAAGCACTTGGTGGCATGATTTATGGCCTTTGGAGACCCCACATCCTTCATCAAAGACTCAACATCTCTCCTAGAGGCCCTACGTCACCCTTTAGGGCATGACGTCACCCCTAAAAGGGGATTTTACTTTATGAATTTCTAATTTTAAGTTGTAAATGTCAAATATAGGAGGTCAGCCTCCCTAATTTATTGCTGACATTTTGAATTGTGGACAAAAGTGTTTTAGGTGGCCTCAAATAAATAGAGGTCACCCCTTGGGAATTTTTCTCTATTTATCTCTTGAATCTTTCTTGTGGATTCTATTACTTATATTTTGGTGAAGGAATCTAAGTCGTTATCTCTTGTATGTCTTGTTCTTGCTATTGTGGTGGAATATTCTTGGTAAACGAGGGTTTCTTCATGCTTTTTCTTGGAATTGCTAAGGAATTTATGCATTAATTGTGTCTTTCTCTTATTGTTTCAAGCTAGATTTTTCTAAACCCTTGGAGGATTATAAAGGCATACATCCTCGACTAAGATCTATCATTATGTTTTTGAACAAGCTACTTTGCAAAGGTTGCTAGGAGGAGTAAAAATTCTTACACCCTCCTATATTTACCTTGCTAGGTTTTGTTTTCTCTAGGGAGTAAAAAGGATTACACCCCTAGAGAAGTAACAAACCCTAGATATTACACAATAGACTCCATAACCCAATTGGCAAGGCACTAATATTTTTTTCATTCAAGAAATAAAATCATTGCATTGGTATACGTGGAAATTGGAGATATTACAATTGTTCAAGTTGGTATTATTCATCATGTTATAAGCTTGCTTGTGCCCTAAGGGAGTCTAGTTTATCCAAGTGATTATTTTTCAAGTTGCAAATTAATTCTACAGCCATTAGAGCTGCTGCAAAATCATCTTTTCCTCACTCATTTCTCTTTAATCTACCGCTGAAATTCACTTGTAAACCTCGCTTATTGTTCTACTTGTTATTGTCTAATCATTGGGTGGTTTACTTGTTGATTTTTGTGGTTAGATAATGTTGTTGTAGAATTTTTTTGCTACAGACACTTGGCTGTCATAATAACTTTCTGATAACACTTAATAAACAACCCTAAATATCATCGAAGTCTTGGCTAAATCATTGGAAGATAAACTAGTCATTACTAGCTTTAGTTCCAGCATATTGTACTTGATTTTTGATGGTTAGATTTGTAGCTATTATTATTTTTTATTTTTGATATATATATTTCCATACTACTGCAATTTGGGACAACAAGGTTTCTTTCTTGATCTCCTTTTTTTTAAGGCTTGTATATCTCTTATGTGTCTTGTTCTGGGTAGGTTTAACACTATTTTGCAAGTGCACAATACTTGGAAACCATTCTCCATCTACAAGACTCATTCTCAAGCCTTACTCCTTCTCCAATATTGACCTATAAGGGTGTTCATATATCATTCTTACAATTTCCATCTCAATCCCCCTAGGGTCACTGAGATTCCCTCCTTGTGATGATTTCATCGTCACTAAACTGAGGGGAGTGTCTATCTAAGGTGGGTTGATATGGATTTATGAACAGAACAAAAGGAATAACAGATTGAATACAATAACACATAGATACGGAGAAAAAAAAAAGATATCCAGTGAAAAATAACTTCTATTGAATGAATAAAATAGGTTGAAACTGTAAAATTGCATAATTGAAACAACTTGCTTGAATGGTGATAATTATCTCTCAGAAGAGATCTGGCTGCTACGCATATTCGTCTAAGCATAAATGATTACAATGAGGCTCCAGATTCCTTTTTAACATTAATCATGAATTGAAAAACCCTAGACATCCAAAAACCTAACCCTAGGAGATGAAATGCCAAAATTTATGTGGGCCTCGATGGGTAAGTTGGTACTTCAACTTCCCGGGGTCGTAACTTTTGCATACGACCTCCATTTTAGGCACATGATAGCCCATTGGAAAGGTATTTTTGAGAGCTACATATTATGTCGTTAAACTCTGACTCCATCTAGAGTTTGATTGTGGAAAGACAAAAAAACACTGTTTAGGGCCCCAAAACGGCCTTGGAAGTACAAAAATATGTACTAACATGAAAACTTCCAAAATAATCCAGTTGGATTAGGTGGGAGGCCAACAATATCCACCTAGAAGTTGTGTAGGGATTAAGACATCCCTGGAAGTGTAGAACCCACAATTACAAATAATTACAGAAGAACGTGTTGAACTAAAATTTGTCAAGATGAGCCAGTTGGAATAGGTGGGTGGCCACTGATATCCACCTGGATCAACCTGAAGGACTAATTTTACTAGAACTAGTTGAAAACTATGTGAGAAGCATCTGTTGAACCAAGAGTTCAATTGTTTTTCAATCTTTTCTATAAGCTATTGCCAGTCTCCCTTAATATATAAGTTATCCTTAAGGTGGAATCCAAAGTACTAAAACCTGACCTCGAAGGTAGAGGTCATGAAAGGGAAAACATGATTTATATAGTGCTTCTCAAGATGAGAGAGACATCAACTAATAACTAGAGACTTGGAAGAATTTATCAACATACCCATGGATATGCATAATAAGTCTAAAATTAATTTGAATTAGTCCACCATATTCTTGGAACCATCATAGAAGATCATGATCTCCTCTAGAAAAAGTAAGAGAGAAATAGAGCAGGAGCCTCCAATTAAGATACCTCTGAAAGAGTCCTTTTTTGAAGTTGCCCTGAGTTCCCTTCTTAAACCTTATTCTAATAGGATTAAGAGCAAGGGTGAGAGAGGATACCTCAGAAAAAGACCTCTTTCATAATTAAAGAAGAGTAAATATATCTCGTTGATTAAAATTATGAATTTCATAGAGCAAGTGCATGCCCTTACCCAAGCCACAAAGTGTAAGTTGAATCCCAAATGCATGAGAATGAGTCAAAGGAAGAGCCAATGGACCTTAACGAAGGCCTTGGAAAGGTCGACTTTGGCTATCATGGCCTTCAATTTTTTTGTTTTCATGAAGTATAGACCTTCTTGAGAAACACCATCCACCTTGTGAATTTGGCATCCTTTGAGGAAGCTAGACTACTCTAGAAAGACATGTTTTGAGAGATTTCCTTTTAGTCTGCAGGAGATAATTATTGAGATGATATTATAATTACTATTTCATAATGAGATGGGAAAAAATATCTCAAATCTAGTTGGGTTGTTTGTCTTCTAGATAAGCGCAATGAATGTGGTGGTGAAGACACCCAGTACTTTCCTTAAGAGTTGTGTGGCTTCCACTACCTTGCAAAAATCATCTTCTATGAGGTCATAGAAACTGAGGAAAAACTATATGGCTAATCTGTCTAGACCAGGGATCTTGTCTTTCTAAAATACGTGAATGGTTCTGACCAATAACTCTTTCCCTGCCTCTGCCATGAGATATTGATTATCTTCCAAATCTACAAATCTAGGGAAGAGACTAGTTAGCCGAAGAATGACATATATGGTGGGTCGTTTATCCTCTTTAAAAATGTTTTTAAAATGGGTGACCCCTTTAGTAGAAATATCAATAAAATTATCAGCCCATGACCTGTCCCCTCTATCTATTTTGAAGACTAAGTTGATATTTTCCTTGCAATTTGTAAATCAATGGAATAATTTTGTATCTTCATCTCTAGCCTCAAGTTGTATTGTCCTTATTTTTAGGTTCCATTCCTTTTCTTTATCTAGGAGAATATTTATTCATTTGTTTTTTCTAGCTGATAGAGCTCCTAATAGAGGATTCTCTCCAACCCCATATACCCTAATTCCTAGAAAGAATTATCAGCTTCATAGTACAATCCCAAAGTGTTTCCAATTTATTTGAAAACATCCTCAGACCAGAGCATCAATGTGATACATGGAATTATAGTCTAAACAAGGGTGAAATCAACCTGTGTCAAACATGCATTAAAGTCCAGATGCCAATTTTTTAGGAATAGAGCATGGGAGCCCCATTTCCAACAATTTCAAAGGATTTCATCAACGTCTTCAAGAGCCCAGAAGGACCAGGCTAACCACTCTTTAACAAGAACCATGCTTCTGGGAATGTAACCTAACAAAGTGCCAAAATTTTCCTTTATCTAGTTTTTAAGGGAGGTCACTCCCATTCTTTGGCTTGGAAATCTTCCAAACAACAAGGATTTCTCAAGATCCATAATTTAGTTCAACCTTACATTGTCACCTAATAACACATTAATTATCTTGGATATTCATTTTATGCAATTCCTCCTTTTGTGAGGGTTCCCTGATCCTCCTGATCCTATGCCACCAGTTGTAGAGGCTCTAGCATAAGGAGAAGAGAGACCACTCATTAAATCATCCATTATGTTTTCCTTGATGAATCCATACCCTTTATAGCCATGAATTCCTTCTTCAATGTAGCTCGAGCCAAAATATTTTTCCATCGAATCAAGGGGTATTTCACCTTTTGTGGAAGCACTGATGGGGTCATTTCTATGTGGTGGGATTAAATTATCTTCCTTCTTTATGGATCTAACTTGATCCCCCACATTTTGTTGGTGATCCATTGCAACAATGCAAGGGGTTTCCTCGTGCAGGATTTGAAACATAGGATGAGCCAAGGTGGTTAATGTCATTAATTTTGGAGTATGGGGTATCACATCAGAGAGATGATGATCACCTGGTGTCATATTGAAAAGGTCCATGTTTCCAGAATTCCCCTCTTCATATTCAAATGTAGGAATAATGAATGAGAGGGGGTCCTGAATGATGTGGATGTCCTTTTAATCTTCCCATATATGTTAATTTCCCAAATGATCATTCGTATAATCCACAAGGTCTTCCTCCATGGACCCTATTATCACACAAATTATCGCTTGGGAAAATCCAACCACAAGCGTCACTAGTGTGACACAACTAGGAGTAAGAACCATTGTCACCTTAGCAAATACTCCCCTCATTTTAGTGATGGATAAATACAACACAAGCAAGGATTCATAGGTGATCTCAAGGGAATGGAGGGAAATGAGCAAATGGTTTGGAAATATCCCTGTTTTTATCACTTGAATAAGGTGGCTAGGGATTGAATAAATAAGGCTTGGGAGATGAAATAAGGTAAGCTCAAATGTCACCTACAAAACCATTGTTATCGCAATAATCCCAAGAATAAATATCATGAAATAAGCTTGAAAACCACTACCAAATCAGCAAGTAAGCCTTGTTGTCATAAAATTGCAGCAAACTAAAGGTTATAACAACAATGAATAGAATGTAACAACCACAACATTTCTCAATCAAAATCAGCAAGTAATGATATTAGATGAAAACCCTTATAGATAATTATCCAATACTTAAGCAATTGTTTTGATGATTAGAAGGGTTGGAAAATGAATGTTATCAGCAGTGTATAATGGCCCTAAAGACTGTAGAAAAAAATTACTACATCAACAATAAATCATCATTAAAATTAGGAAATGAATATGCCAAGTTGTAGCCCTTAACTTATAGATCAATATCCAATCATTAGACAACAACTTCCACGGTGAATTAACAAGTAAATTGAGAGTCATCAACAAACTTAATGCAACCCTAATGGATATAGCTTTACATTTATAACAACAATAAACAAATTAAGGAAAATCAACAATGTTTTTGCATCAATAGCTTGCTTAGAACATGAGAAATCCAACAAGAGATAAAGTGATTTCAAGAGAGAAACTATCACGTTTATCAATGCAACAAGTGCCTTGTTTTCAAAGGGTAAATGGAGTCAAAGGGAGGAGCACAAGAAGGGAAAATATCAAGGAGAAATCTAGACAACAAGATCAAGAGGAGTCTTAACAATCTCTATATTTATGTTTCCCTAGGATGTATAGCAAGATAATCCCAATGATTTCCTTGTAGATGTTCTATTTCCTTCTAGATAACCTTTTGTAAGAGCTTGAGCGAAAGGGAACGATTCCTTAAAGAAGTCTTAACAATCCTTAGGGGTGTCGTTCTACAAATGAATAGGGTTAAAGGAGTCTTAACAATCTTTAACCAAGCCTTTTGCAAAGCATCAAGGGAAAAATAGTGCTTTTAGGGTTTTGAAGATAACCTTGAATAATGATAGCATGAAAAATATCAAAGTAGAAGAGAGAAAAACAACTTAAAACCAAGACGTTTTGCAAATTAAACCCTAGAAACACATTCCAATCCACAATAGATATTCCTCAAACCAAAAATATCACCTCCAAGAGAAATAAGACAAGAAAGTGGAGCGAATAAATTCTAGAGAGAGATAAGTGTCTCCAATGATGAGTCGTGAAAATAAAATGACTTGCCTCTTATTTATAATGGAATCCCAAGTCCAATTTACAATTAGATCCATAATTTTAAGGTCAAAAACATATTTGACAATGAAAATAACCAAGTCGACCTCAAGAATATCCCACATAATGAAAAATAATGATAAAAATGCCTCCACCGTCTCCTCAAAGGGAAAAGTGTAGGGTGAGAAACCTCCAAAGGCTAGGGCATCATCATCCCAAGGGTACCATGTCCTCCTCGTGATCCAAAAATCAAGTAAACAATTGGGTAAGGAACCACCCTTGTGCCACAACATCACCAAGTGCACCCCCCATGTCATGTCAAGCCTCTCTAAGAATGATGCCATGGTCAAATAATGCAATGCTCAAGCAATGAGGGGTGACATCATGTGTGTTTCATCATGCTAAGTCTCTCTCATGAGGCATGACATCATCCAATGGTGAAACACTCATCATATATGTCCTCCAACCATGGGGAAACAACATTCATCCAATGAGATTTGATTCCCCTATGAAGATTCCAAGTGGATTAGCATCTCCATGAATGAAGTGATCGATATAGTCCTGCAAAAAAAAACAAAGCACACCCTCACACCCTCCAAGGGTCCACTAGTCATAGAATCATGCCAAGTAAATCATAATTAATACAAGAGCCACCCAAACAAGTAACATTAGATCCCTCCTTTCACATTTCACACATGTTCAAATACTTTATACAATTTTCCAAATTTAAGTATGGGAGGGTTATCCAAGTAAGCTATTGGGTGTGCCTAGACCCAAGTAGAAGTATTTTTCCCAAGTGGACATGTTGACAGGGCATAATTTCCCAGCAATAGTAAGGGGTACTCCGATACAAAGTCCCAATTATACTATGCACCATTTGGTTTAGGAGACCCATCCAGATTCTGGCCCGACTGCCATTACTGGTAATGAGAGTGAATATGGATGGTTATGCAATGTAAAGATATAGATGAAGACTATGTATATAAATAAATCTAATCTATTTCTAATCTATTCAATCATATCATAGATAGGAGTGAATTATCATAACCGAATGAGATGTAAATGAAACTAAACTCAACTTAAAAACCCCACTCAAATAGATATAATGAAGATGAAAAGTTAGAACATATGCATGCAAATATATAACCAAAAAGGTCTAAACTATATTTCTACATACATCAACAACTCACATGCTTAGGACATATAAGATATAAGAAGGAATAACAAAATTGCAAGAGTGACATATATTGCATTAGATTAGTCTATAAGAAAACATATCCTTACAACCCATGTGATCTACATTCCGCTTGAAATAGTTCACAACAAAAACAACGACACGTGCAAGTTCTTCTCTCTTTTGAAAAACTGGCCCTAAGGGATTTTCAATATTCCTTAACCAAGTATTTGCTCCAAAAAAAATATCTAGAGTGTATACAAATCTTGAACAGCCCCTTGAAAGTGGGTCTCTTCCCATATTTATACAGTTATTCCTAACTCCTGAATGTGACTTCTTGTATTCCCATAAAGAAACTATTAAAAAAGGAGACCCTTCAGATTCCTTCTCTAGGATTGTGACACATGTAGGGAAAAAGGAAAAAATTGAAGGTGGCTGGAAAAAAAGACAAAATACAGTGTAGTTAACAATTTAGATTTTCTATTTTTTCCTTTTCATGGACTCTTGTCTCTAATATATGTTTTCCACATCTCCAACTGATCATATAGTGTTGATATCTGGTGGTATGTTAATTCCTCGAGGGTAGTTGCATGCATGGTCTTTTTGTCTTTTAGGGTCTGCATGTCCTTTGATAACATATCCATGAACTCCTTAATCATAGTATGGACTTTGGTTGGCTATATGAGATGCTGCTCAATTAAGTCCATCGTTACTATGGTAGCTGACTTGGTGACTTCTCATCTGTGGCTTGTGTTGTCCTATAGCTTATCAACTAGTTCTTCCATTATGAGATTTTTTCCAAGCTCTTCTAACTGGGGAAGTTAGTACCTCTTGATCAGTTCATGTGTTGCCTTGTGTAAGAACGAACATATTTCCATCGAGAAAGTTGTCTCTATGTATGCCCTTTGTCCATCTTGTTGACACTGCTCTAAAGAATAAATATTTTTTTTCTCTCCGTGCTCGAAGGGAGAGGGAGTTTGACTGGAACATCTACATTTTATGCAATCCATCTGTCTATATCATCTATACCCTCCTGAATAGTGCTCATGTATGTATTCTTGGCCTTTACCCTACTCTTCTAATTGATGATGGTGGTGGATATTTCCTTGAACATGTGTAGGTGGGAATACATATCAATGATAGATTCCTCTAGTTCTGTTCTAACCTTCTTTGTACTTTCCTTGAAGCTTTGAAGACTAGATTCATCGATCTTTATCTGTTGGAGCTTCTCTTTTATCTCCCTGGTCCTTGCCTCTTTTTGCAGATTTTGATAACATAAATTTCAGATGTTGTCTTCTGTGGCGTTCATGAAAGCAGAGCTAGCGAAGGATATGGCGACTGGATATGCACTGACATTTCCTGTTATGGAGGTTTTCTTGAGAATTGAAATTGGATTTCCCCTAGTCACTGGCACTTTCCTCACTTGTTCTTGAAAAATCCTACTCGTCACTTTGTCGTATGTGAACTTCTTTAGGTTGAGTACTTCACATGGTCTAAATGAGGTAATGATTCCCAAACCTAGCCCGCTGAATTGAGTACGTTTGTTGTCACGTGTTGTTGATATCTCTAGGATATCAATGTCCATCAATTGAGCGTCACTGTTTCTTGTTTGAACGTCCTTCTTTTGTCGTTCTTCTTCAAATGCTTTGTCAACAACTTCCTTAGCTACCTTTTGTGCCACATCTGTCTATATTGTTGTATCTATTCTTTTCTCTTCAAATGTTTCTTTTTGTTCAACTTATTTCTAGGAATTATCCTTTGTCTTTACTTCCACTACGGTTGTTGTTGCATTGAATTTCGCCTTGGCTTTAGTCTCTTTGACAATTTTCCTCTTATTTTCAGTAGCATCATTCTTCTTCTTTTGGAATTTTTATTTCTTCCTCCTTTTCTTATCTTCCATTGTTTCTTCTTCCTCAGCAGATCCTGACTGCACAGATGTAGTTGCAGTAGATCCTTTTTCCACTGCCTCTTCTTCTTCTTTCCTTTAATCCTCTTCTCTTGATTTTTTTTCATTAGTAATCCTCCCCATGCGCTTGCCTCATCTTTTGAAGACTAATTCATCATAATTCCTTGCATTAAATTGTATTTATTATTCTTTCAAAACCTCTGATGTGTATTCCCAAGGCATGACTAGCTTTTTGAAATGTTCTTTGGCGAACTTCTTGGGGTCGTGCCTCCTGAACCTCTCTTCTCCGAAGTGGTATGATAGCAACATATCCACTTATTATTGGGATTGTTTTGTGTTTTCAAAGAATTAGTTGTTGATGTATCATGGGAGAGGTGGCCATATAGCCTTCTTATCTCGATAAAGCACTCCCCCTACTTTGTTTATCATTGTTTCCTATGCCACTTCTTGAAGCACTAGTTTGTCTAGTACAAACCTAGGAAGTAGATGGGGGGATTTCATAGATCCATAGACCTTGATATAAGTGTCATGTTCCATCAAGTACCAATCCCCAATTCTCTTGATGAAAAATATTTTTTTGGCAGTCATACATGGGGCTAGTGTGAAAAAAATGAACTCGTATAATAGAGCCAAGAAGTGCTTGTAGATCTTTTGGTACTTTGTTTTGTACTTGTGCTACTAGAGCACTTTGCAATATGTATGAATGGAAACATATATCGGCTTCAAAACACAACCTATATTTGGTATCAGTGGGCTATGCACATGATGTCTTTGAGGTAGGAGGACATGTGGAAAATGAGGAAGGTCCCAGGAGAGGATTCTACAACCACCATGATGGCTTCTACTAGGTTTGTTGACAGGATGTCATCCAAGTTGAATGACGATCCTTTGTTTACGTAATAGTAAATCAATGGCATGTATGATAGGGGTAATTTGGATGAATCTGGCTCTCCATACATCCTACATAACATGGAAACCATGTATTGATAAGGATTTCTTAGCACAGTCGTCGGGTATCCGCCAATGGGTTTGAGCTTGAATTACTTATCTAGATTATACCAGATGGGGCATAGTTCTTTAACTGTATGCTTGAATTCACCAAGAATTTATTTGTATATATTCTTGGTCCCCTTCTCCATGATATCATTTGGATATGTCTTCAAGCTGGAATGATGTTTAGAGGTTCTCCCCTCGCGTTGCAGATATATCTTTTCCCTAAGTCCATATGTTTAAGTAACCAGGTGATGATTTCAGTGCATGGGAATATAGAAGCACAGAATGCTACTCTATGTATCCCAAACTTTATGATGTTATTGAAAATCTTGAGTTCGTCTTGGTCCTCAAAATTATTATCAAATTATGTTTTTTAAACATCTGATAGGCGTAGCCCCATCTGAGTGCATATTATCCATTTTCTAGGAATCTGGAAGTGTCATTGTACATTGCGCCGGTAATTTTTTACTCATCTTCTATATGGAAACCAGTCTTGGAGGCCTTGGTGGCAGGTGCTTTGTTGGTTTCCTTATTCCTTGAGGACATGTTTGAATATACAAAGAAAATACGAGTTCATTGCAAAGAAAAATCCAAACAAGTGACTCCTCGGGTATTTCACATGAGATAGTTAGAAAAACAAATTGAATATATAAATATATATAACGTTTTTCTAAGTATATCATGTGAAATACCTGAGGAAACACTTGTTTTGATACTGGGTGGGAGATGATCATCATCAGACGACGACGGTATAATAGCATGCATCATGAACGTCTGAGTTTTAATGAAAAAACTAGGTTAAAAATTCCAGAAGCTTTCGACCGGAGAAGTTCATCAGAGTTAATATTAAGTACATCAACGATTCAATACACAAACCAGAGAATTTGGTGTGAATGTCTCCGATGGGACCGGAGGGGTTCATGCAAAGAGCTCTGGTGTTCATTGAATAAGTTAGTTTAAAGTGTGTCGACGATTCCTTTTGTACATCGGAGCAGTTAGCGTAAAATAATCGGATGTACACCAGAAGAATTCGTGTGAAAGGTTCTGAATACACCGGGGAAGTTCGTAAAAAAATATTTGAACAAAGCGATGAATATTGTGTGAAGTGCACTGGTGAGCAAGTATGGAAACCAGAGAGATTTGTGTTAACTCCTTCAGTGTAAGCCACGGGAGTTTATATTAATTTTTTGAATGAACCGGGAAAGTTGGTATAAATTATGCCAGTGGACCAAAGTAGGCATCGGAGGAGTTGGAACAAATTCTTCTGGTATAAAGTTAACAAAAAATATCAATCAGACTGATGGACCGGAGGGATTATCGCTAAGTCCCCCGAGGGTACCGACAAAGATTATACACTTTCCTCCAGTTCCAAATAACTAAGATATACTAAGTCCCTGGGGGCTTAGTCGTTTGAGTTTATTTTTAGGGTTTGGGTAGAAGGAAAACGAAGGAACGACGATTTGGGTCTAATAGATTGTCAATCTGAGCATGTAATGGTGCGAGGAGATGACGAAGTTTGGATTTGTGGATTACCGTCTGAGTTTGTTTTAGGATTTATATTTTCCTATGGTTAGGTCAGGGATCATACAACGCATATGGCACTGATAAAGAGGATACGTCAACTAGGAAAATTCGTACATTAGTCTATGATTATGGCCTTCAGGATGGAACGGGCGATTAGAGGAAGGTCGAGGCAAAAAGGTGAAGAGGAGGGACATAGAAGGTTGAGGCGATGGAAGGTTGAGAATAACAATTAAATGTAAAATAATATATAACACTAAGTCTAACCTTTGAAATTTCACATAACCGGGTAGATTAGGGCTTCCTTGGACAGGTGACACATGTGAGGTGATGATTGGTGGAGAGAGAGGACGTTGTGAGAGCTCTGCAGTTTATTTTCTCTCTTGAATGCTTGGTAACAACGGATAAGAGGTGAGAGAAATCGATCCTTTATAAACCATGAGTGTCATAAATGCAGTCGAACGAGAAAAAGTTTCAATCGAAGGTGTTCATGGGAAGTCCTCTGATATAAACCAGAGGAATTTGTATCAAAGTATCCAGTGTATAATAAAAGACTTAATGCGAAATGTAGAAATGTTCTTTGGATGGTAATATATGACATCCTCCTTTTTGATTGGAGGAGTTTATACGAACTCCTCCGATCAAATCAGGGGAGTTGTTACAAACTCGCGTGATGGGAAAATTAAAGATTTGGAGAAAATTGAAGAAAGTTCCCCGAAGGTTACTAGAGATATTGGAGGGAATGCCTCCAGTGTACACTGAGGGAGTTTTTGGTAACTCCTCTAGTGTACACTGAGGGAGTTTTTGGTAACTCGTATTTGAAAAAAGAACAAAGGGGCTTCATTTTCTCTTTCAACCATAAAAAAAGGGGGGGATTATTGGTGCCTGGCATTTTCAACCATAAAAAAAATTTCAACTTTTTCGACAATATAACATTTTATATATATTCCCCAGATGGGGTGCCACCCAACCCATTAATATTTTGTTCCACCTGGATGTTGGCGTAACCTCCATGTGATTGAATCCTTGCTCAAGGTGGAACATTTATTTTGGCTTTCACCTATACAGTCTTGTTCTCATGCCCAACATTAAGTCATAAGTCTCGTGGATGGTTGGCACTACAAACTCTAGTACAGTGGTGATGAATTTCATTTATGGAATTGTTATGGCACTTCTATGGGTTATGAACCTTGATATGACCTCTTCCATATCACCCTAGATGTATATCGCGACCATAATTCCTCTCATTGGAAACCATAACCCTGTTTACATCTTTCCTTGGCCTGTCTCGATTTTATTTTGTCTCCCCCTCTAGTACTGTCCCCTCCCTCTCTACACCATGCCTCGTGAACGATGTAAACCTAGTAGAAGCACTTGAACCCTTCACATTTTTGTAGGTAACCATACTTCCATCTCTCCTTCCCCTAGTTTCTTTGTTTCTTCTCCATAGAACTCTTCACCTTCGACTAGCCAATAAGATGAGGAAGTGTGGGGATATGCAATCGTGGAAGAAGAAATTCCACCAGTTCAAAACTAATTAAATATGGAAATCCTTGCTTCGCCTCTAGCAAGACGGTCTCCACCAGATGTTCCAATTCTTTTGGCTCACATAAATGACATAGGTAGCAACTCATAAGTTGCATCAGTGAACCCTAGTGGTACACAAGAGGAAAATTCACCCCGTCGGTTCTTTGATGACCATCTTCATTTAATGATGATGGATTGCAAGCTAGTAGATCTCTTCGACTCATTATCTATCCAACAATATTACCTTCAGTGTCCAGAGTGTCGTCTTCGGTGTGTTTTTTCTCCAGCCAAGACAATTCCTCCCCATGGTGATGGTAGCAGTAGTCAGTTAGGAATTTAATTCAACATTCCTTCCATGTTTTTTTTTCATCTCTTTATTTCATCTTCTGTAGTTTTTCATCATGTTTTAAATATTATCTTGCTTTGTAGCCATTCTGGAAAATCTAGACATTTTACTTTTGCCCCCTAGGGCAAACACTTAATGATATATGGGACCTGGTGTTGGAGTTGGTTTCCATTTTTAACAGTCTAGACACTAGGTCAGATGACATGTACTTGGTTCTCAGTTTCATGAAGGTAATATAAGCTCTAACTTACAAAAAAACATTATATATATGTGTGTGTGTGTGTGTGTGTGTGTGTGTGTGAAAATAATTATGAATATAAAACTACAAGTGTGCATAAATTTCAAAGCATGATGCATGTCAAAACAATATGATAATTCAAGCATATGCATGCATGTAGAACAAGATGCAACTACACTAGCATGAAATAAAATTCAAGTAAGAAAAAATGCAATGTAGAATGCAAATTACCTACCTACGTACGTGAGGCCTGAGGCCTCCAGAAGTTAGGTTCCACTTGGAAAGTAAGGTTTGAGGAAATATCCATTGATGGGTAATGGAATTCTCCTCCCTTAAATAGTAGTCAAATAGAAATAATTAGTCCCAGACTTCTTCTCGGTTTGGTAAGGACCTAACCATAAACTATCAAACTTCTTATGCATCCCTGGGTTTTCCTTCCTTTTATCCCACATCAAGACCAGGTCCCCTTCTTCAAAATTTCTCTTTCTTTCTTTATGATCAAAGGTTCCCTTAATTTTATCCTAGTTTTTAGTCATTTGATCAAAATAATTCCTCATATATTCCTCTAGTTCAATAAGTCAATCAATCCTTCCTTGCAGGGCTTCTTTGTCAGTTGTAACTTGTTGGGAAAGCTACAAGGAGAGAAATTGAAGGTTAATGGGAAACTTGGCTTCCATCACATACGCTAATTCAAATGGGGTTTTTCCTATAGAATTATTATTAGTTGTGTGATCTACCCATAGATCGTACTTAATCTTTCTATCCCAACTCTTCTAATTATCTCCAACAATGTTTTTCATGATGTTCATGATATTCTTGTTGTTGGATTCAACAAGTCCATTAAATCGAGGATAATAGTTTGATGAATGTGATAAGACAATCCCGTACTTGGAACAGAATTCATTGAAAGCAAGAGAACTAAAATCCTTTGTGTTATTAGTATTTATCTTAGTAGGGATGTTGAATTTAGTGATTATTATTTCTTCAATAAAATTAATTACTACATCCTCAGTCGCCTATTTTTTCGGGATGGATTCTACCCATCTTGTGAAGTAATTTGTGGTATTCAAACCCACCGATACTCATTAATGGATTTATGTTTGAATTCACCAATAAAATCCAAACCCCGTTGCTGAAAATGTGCCTCAACAACCATCGGCTTCAAAGGAAGAGCCAATAATTTTTTCTTCTCTGAGAAAAACTAACAAGGTTGTAAATCCATGACATAACAACTTGTATCAACAAACAAAGTGGGCCAATAGTAACCCACTGTCAAAATATTGTGAGCAGTGGTGTGAGAGGCAAAGTGACCACCACAATATCCTGAATGGAGCTCTTTAATCACCATATTTGCTTCATCTTTGTTAACACACCTAAGGATCACTCCATTAGGATTCCTCCAACCAAGACCATCTTGAGTCAAGAAATACTTCATAGATTTGAGTCTCAGAGCCCTTATTTTATGGTCTATCAAATGATGTGGGAATGAAAGGTTCTTCAAGTAATATATGATGTCAAAATACCATTTATCTTGTTTAAGTTCGCTTAGGAAAACATTCACTTGGTATTTCCCACCCGCAATGATGGCTTCTTCATTTCCTTTAGTCGGCATCTTAGAAAAACCTTACCCTTTGATTAATTTAGTTTGTTTAATATCCAATTCATACTCTTGTATTTGTGAGATCCACTTTCCTCTTGCCCCTAGGAAATCTTGTTGGGATAATACATCCTTAACAACAGGGTATGTAACATAATCCTTGATCTTGTTGTATCCTACGTAGTTATGAAATACTTGAGTGACTTAACGAGGGAATGTGCTTGTTTTTCCATGGTATTTTAACTTAGTTATGCATATCTAAGTACCTTTCTCATGAATGCGATGGGTTTCTCATGATATTCATCATTCTTTTGCAGCAACACACCAAGAATAGTGTTTTCATATGTGAATGAGAAAATGATAAAATCTTTTGAATAATTTGGACTAACAAGGATCGGTGCCATGATAATTTCTTCTTTAATATTTTCAAAATCTTTATTGACTCGATTATCCCACCTGAACAAAGCATCTTTCTTTAACAAAGGGTTCATAGGTTTTACAATTTCTAAAAAATTCGGAATAAACCTCCTTATTAAATTTATCTTACCAAAACATGATTGTAGATATTTCTTATTTTTAGGAGGGAGAACCCTCTTTATGGATTCAATTCTTGAGGCGTTAACAAAAATTCCATCCTTTGAGACAATATGCCCTAACAATTTTCCTTTGTCTATACTGAAAATTGACTTCTTAGGGTTAAGGGAAATCCCATATTTTCTAAATCTCTCAAATATCATCTGAAGGTGCTCGATATGTTTTCTTATTTCCTTAGAATAGATGTCAAATCATCTTGATATATTTCTATAAGTTTCTCAATCAAATATCTAAAGGAAAAAACCATGACACATTGAAAGGTAGAATCTGCATTCATGAGACCAAAGGGAATCCTAAAATATTTGTAGGTTCCCCAAGGGGTAGTGAAGGCAGTCTTGAGTTGATCTCCCATTTTAAATAACACTTGATTGTATCTTGAAAAACCATCTAGCATGGATATCATCTCCACATCGATAACTCTTTGCAACAAATGTTCCATGTTGGGAAGGGGATAATTGTCTTTGAGGGACATCTGATTCAAATTTCTAAAGTCAACACACAATTTTATTTCCCCTGTATTCTTACGGATGATCACATAATTCGACATCCAAGATTGTAAATGTGGATGAATCTATAAAGATAATATCTAGCTAGCAAAGGACATACACATTTTGCAGAAAAATGAGAAAAAAAACGAAAAACGAGAGTGAGATAATCAAAGAATTGCATTAACCAAATGAATGAATGATAATTTACACATGATATACTATGTATAGTTCAAATTATTCACACTGGAGAAGAATCCAATGTGCCATAGTGGTGGTCTAGAGTGATATGGACACACACCAACACTTACGGGAGTTAATTGCCACCTAGTATTCGTTAACTAGTCTCTTTTTCTTCAGTTAGTTGACTGAAGCATAGTGAAGTGAGGAGGAGATCAGGGAATCATGAGTAATGTGTTATTATGGTGATAATCCCAAGGACAATGTGCATTAGCAGGTGATGATCCCAATGGTGCATGGTGATGAAACCAATGTGGCATTAAGACTCCACTCAACTGATCAAACTGAAGTGTGAACTGAAGAGAATATTCTCCTAGAATGTAGGAAAAAGAATATTCTCCCTAAACTATAAGAGACCAAATAATGACTAGTAAACATAGGGAAAACTTAGTAAAAATAAATCCTAGGTGTGTGTGAAGTATCTCCAACAAATATGAATACCTAATAGATGCTATTATTTGTGCATCAACCATCTTTTGAAATTCTTTCTAGACCATGGGTGCTATCTTCAGGTTGATATGCCTCAACTTTTGTATGAATGGTTTAGCACCTTCTTTAAGGGGAAAAACATGTTGTATAACATCCTATTTATATTTTTTCAAGTCCTCATATGACCAGTTGAGGATATCCTTGAATTACCTAATGAATTTCAACAAGTCTCTTCTTTCAGCAGGAGTAGTTTTTTTTCCTATCTTGATCATTCTAGGGCTAGTTTCGCAGCCAATATTGAATTCAATAGATTCTTCATCCTGGTCCCTTGGAAGTTTTCTTGTATACATATCATGTCTATCGAACATATGTTCTAAAGGAGCAATACCCTTTGGTAAGTAATCATTTGGTAAGTCTATAATATCTATATCCACCTCTTTAGCGAAAATATTGATTCGAGTGCAAGATAAATCATTAATATTGTGCAAGAATCGGAGAATATGAGTATCATCATTGAAAACTTTCCAGTGTTCAAGGTTATTAGGTACATAGGGCCTGAGATTTACTTCTAACTTACACAATCCATGAGTCATGATGTCACAAGGAATAAGAGTGGATGCAGAGACGGCTAGGGAATCTGTGACTTGATTCGTTTCTCTAGGAACAACTTCAATTGAAAAGGTGTCAAATAAATTTATCATTTCTAGTACAAAGTTCATGTATGTTCTCAATATTTTGTTCTTAGTAGCAAACTTTTTATTAACCTGGGAGACAATTAGGTTGGAATCACCTATAACTTGAAGGAATTTAATATTCTTATCGAGAGCTAGGTCTAATCGAAGGATTAGTGATTCATACTCAACAACATTATTAGTTCACTCAAACTCAAGCCAGTATCAAAAGAAAGTGGCATCTTTGCTTGGTGTTATCAAGACGAGCCCAACATCTAATGTTGAGCTAGAGTGAGCTCCATCAAACTCTAAAGTCTAGCTTCCACCCTTATTTTCTTCCTAATGAACAATGGAATCTATCAAGATACATCTATCACAAATCCCCTTGTCTATGTATAAAATATCACGTGCCTAGTCATTGAGATCTTCTACGTGTTCTCTCAAATAGGTTCCCTACGCAAAATTAAAAAACCACCGCCAAGGGCTAGGATAGTTGCATAAGATAGATCCATTTGAAGGATTCCCCCTAATGTAGTAGTTCGTTCTCTTAAAATCAACATACCCAAGATGTTTGGCACATCAATAACCACAATATCCATAGAAAATGATATATCATGATATTAATATAAACTAACCTCGAGATCCTAGATGATTCCATGCACTAGAATAGCTCATGATTTGATGCCACAAACATTTCTATAAGGTCTTGTGATTTCTAGACCAAGTTTCTTCATGAAATTTGATGGCATAACATTGTTGGAGGCGCCTGAATAAAGCATACAATTATAAAGAAGGAGATATTTAATAAATAAGGTAATAAAAAAGGGAGGATGTTTTCTATCTTTTTTGTCGTACATTCTTGTGTGGAGAATTATTGGAGGATCCTATAGTTTATACTGTAAATCATATTGTTCCTTGTCCAGGATTGGGTCTTTACTAGGTTCCTTTATAAGAGCAACTACCTTATCTTGATTTAAACTTTGGTTGGAATCAATCATACTTGGTTGAGATGTGGTGAGTCCTTCCTTTAGGTATCTTATTATATAGTCTCTAGCCAATTTAGAAGCTTTAGCTTTTTCCATATCACGTTGTTTCTTTGTAATAGAGTAAACCTTTGGAGAAGGAGATTCATTCATGTAAACCTTATCTGCATGGCTTGGGCCAAATTGCTCACTTATGAGATTTATCATGTTGTTCGTGGCCCTTTTAAAAACCTTGTATTTTTGTATATCCAAACATCTCCTTGTGATGAGATAGTCTTTAGATGAAGGAGAACCAAGATCCAAACCTTGGGAAAAGTTTATGATTTCATGAGATTGGGTCAATTTCTCATAACAAGTTACTTTTTTAGGTTACAAAGATGTTAGGTTCTCTTTAATTTGATGCGCTTTCTTCTAGGATTCAATCAAAGTTGTAGGAAATTTGTCCTTTAGAAAGAGATCATATGGTTTATTCATTGTTGGCATGTAATAAAGGTAAAGGGTAGATTCACTAGGTTTAAACTTATCCAGAAAGCTAATGAAAATATCATTGAATCTGTCATTAAACTCTTCAAATGATTCATCACTTCTTATTTTGAAATAAGAAAGATGGTCAGAAAGGGAAATGTATTTTGATTGTCCATCCATATTTGTAGGAATAGGTCCCTAAATGTGTCCCAAGTGGTAATGGTATTAGGAGGGATATTATTGTACCATTTTCGGGCATTTCCAATAAAGGATGAAGAGAAAAGTTTCATACATACATCCTCAGGATGGTTTTCTAACACATGGATAGAAAAAGATTCATGAAAATAGGTTATATGGTCTTTAGCGGACCATGTATCATCTCCTCAGAATTTAGGTAACCATTTTCCAAAGTTCTTTAGCATTTCATGAGGAAATCCTCGGATGTCTATCATATCAAGTGGTTTTTGAGGACCAACAACCCATAGAGCATCATCCATTTTGGATACAGGATGAGGACTAGAATATACCTTCCTTCGGGTTCACATAATGTGGAGTAGCCAGACAAGTATACATGAGACTTATCAGAATTATGAGGGTGACTTTCCTTAGTGGAGTCGTCAGGAAAGCTACGGATAAAGGCTTTGGGAAAGGCTTCCCAATTTTCCTTTTGGGTTCGAAAAGGATTCTGAATCCTTCTCGGAAACAACACAAAAAAAATTATTACACAAACTATCGTTTGGGAAAATTCAACCACAAGCGTCACTAGTGAAAGACAACTTGGGGAAAGAACCATTGTCACCTTAGAAAATACTATCCTTGTTTTAGTGATGGATAAATACAACACAAGGGAGGATTCCCAGGTGATCTCAAGGGAATGGAGGGAAATGAGAAAATGGCTTGGAAATATTATTGTTTTGATCACTTGAATAAGGTGTCTAGGGCTTGACAAAAGAAGCCTCGGGAGAGGAAATAAGGTAAGCTAGATTGTCACCTGAAAAACCAATGTTAGCACAACAATCCCAAGACAAAATATCATGAAATAATCCCAAAAACCACTACCAACTCAGCAAGTAAGGCTTGATGTCATAAAATTGCAGCATACTAAAGGTTATAACAATAATGAATAGAATGTAACAACCACAATATTTCACCGTCAAAATCAACAAGTAATGATATTAGATGAAATCCCTTAACAATTAGATAATTATACAATACTTAAACAATTTGTAACAGCCCTAGTAGAATATATACTTAGGGATTATTAAGTAAAAGATTTATTAGGTAATTAATTTTGCCTGCCATGTTAATAACTAAACAA
>CBVK0100352586.1:0-20834 GCA_900067695.1 Picea abies
TCTTCCGATCTCACATGGGGGATTTGGGCCATAGAATTCTTCAAAAGCAGTCATGTGATTATTTGTATGGTAAGATGTGTTGTACCACCATTCAGCTAGGGGTAACCTTTGAGCCCACCAATTTTTCCTCTCAGATGAAAAACACGTCAAATATGTTTCCAAACACTTGTTGATAAATTTATTCTGGCCATTCGTTTGGGGGTGATAGGCACTATTAAGATACAATTGGGTGCCTTGTATCTTAAAAAATTCTTGCCATAAATTGTTGGTCAAAGTGGGGTCTCTGCCAGAGACAATAGAATTAGGCATGCCATGAATCTTGAAGATATTATCCATGAATATTGATCCATTGTGGTGACTGTGAATGGGTGTTGAAGGGCACAAAAATGAGCATATGTAGAGAGACGATCTACGACCACCATGATGACTGAATTATTTCCCGATTTAGGTAAGCCTACAATGAAATCCATAGAAATATCTCACCAAATAGTAGGGGGAATCAGAATCAGTTGGAGTGTGCTCAGAGCTTTGATAGTTTCTTCCTTGTTGCATTGACATACCTCACATTCAGCCACAAATGTGCATACATCATGTTTCATACCCTCTGAGAAAAAAGAATGCTTGACCCATTCATAGGTTTTGGTAAACCATGAATGCCTAACTATGGGTGAGGCATGAAGTTCAGAAAGCATCGTGAATTTAAGTTGGCATTTCTTTCATAAATACAAATGACCTTTTTAGTGAAGTTCTTCATTATGCCAAGAGTACCCTGGAGAAACTGAATAATTGTGATGGATTTGGTGGAGAAGGATAGAAATTTTGGGCTCTTGCAACCATTCTTGATGAACATATTGGAGCCAATATGGTACAATGAAGGAGAGGGAGAAAAGGGACCCATATTCTTCATATTTTCGGGAAAGAGCATTGACCACTACATTTTCCTTTCCCTTCTTTTAAATGATCTCATAATCATAGCCAAATAGCTTGGTCACCCATTTTTGTTGTGCCATGGATGAAATTAGTTGTTCCTGTAAATACTCGAGACTATGATGATCAACTTTGATTTGGAATTTCTAACCCAATAAATAAAGAATGCGAGAGATCCACATCATGCATAATATCTAACATTTCCTTTTCATAAATGGATTGGCCAAAATGTCACTCTGAAAGTTGTTTTCTAGTGAAGGCTAAATGCCTACCATCTTGCATGAGGATGACTCCAATTCCTTTCCTGGAAGCATCACATTCCAATACAAATTTCTGTGTGAAGTATGGGAGGGATAGGACATGGTTCGAGCACATAACATATTTTTAGGCTTGGAAGGCATGATCCAAAACTGAAGTCCAAGTGAAATCATTCTTTTTAAGGAGATAAGTGAGAGGAGTTGCAATCTTTCCATAATTCCAAACAAAATTTCTATAATAGCCCGTTAAAACCAAAAAACCACACAAGCTCTTAAGAGTTTTAGGGAGAGGCCAATATTGCATAGATTCAATTTTCTTAGGATCCAATCAGACACCATCATTTCTGACAATATGACCAAGGTATTCCACTTTTGAGGCACCAAAGGAACATTTAGATTGTTTGAGGAAAAGTTGGTGCTTAGAGAGTAGAGGGAGAACTTGATTCACATGGGAGAGATGGGATGGCCAATTTTTACTATAGATGAGAATATCATCAAAGAAAACTAAGACAAAATGATGGAGAAAAGGGTTGAAGACATGATTCATAATACTTTGGAAAGTGGAAGGAGAATTACACAATTCAAAGGGAATTACCAGGAATTCATAATGACCCTCATGAGTGTTAAATGAAGTCTTCAGAATGTCTTATTCTTTCATATGGATATGGTGGTAGCCAGAATGTAGATCCAATTTGGTGAAGTACTGAGTACCACTCAATTCATCCAAGAGGTCATCAATGACAGGAATTGGGAAGTTTTCTTTTATTGTGAGTTTGTTGAGGGTGTAGAAATCAAGACACATGCACCAAGTACCTTATTTCTTGAGTACCATGACCACGAGAGAAGAATATGGGCTAGTATTGGGATGAATAACATCGACTTCTAGAAATTCATGAAATTTTTTCTCAATTTCATTCTTCTGGGAAAAGGGATGATGATAAGGCTGAACATTGGTATGAAGACTGCTAAGGATGAGAGGGATGGAATGATCATGGAATCCACGGGAAGGGGGACATTCTTTGGGAGTGGTAAAAACAACTTGGGGTAGGGAGAGGATAGATTGGAGTTCGGGATGAACATAAGGTGTGTCAACAACATGAATGGAGTGGAGTTGGGATATACTTCCTGAATGAACCTTTTTAAGGATATTTTCCATGCAATGGGAACAGATTATTTCAAGGGAGCCTTCTTTGATGCCTTGGAACTTATATTTTTATCCCTCTTGTTGGAATTGTATGGTTAAGTCCTCAAAATTCATGAGAATGGGGCATAGAGAACGTAACCATTCGATACCAATAAAAATGTCACAACCACCCATGTCTATAGAAAATAGATGGGATTTCAGGTGATATTGACCAATTTGGAGTTGCATATTTTCACATTGTCCTCCACATTTCATGGAACCTCCACTGGCAACCATGATTTGAAAATTATTGACGACATGGATTTAACAATTGACTTCTTGGGAAATGCGACGATGAATAAAGTTATGGGTACTACCACTGTCCACAAGGATGATGAATTTCCTATTTTTGATGTAACCAATTAATTTGAGAGTCTGGGAAGAAGAGAAGCTAGTGAGAGAATTAAGTGAAATCATCGGGTCAATGCCTTCTGAATCAGAGGGTGGGGTGAGTTCAGATGGTGGTGGTAGTTCTTCCACATGAGGAACAACAAAATTTTCTTCATAAATATCCTCAGTCATAGTCATAAAAACCTTTTTTTCCTTACACCTGTGCTTGGGAAAATATTTTTCATCACAATTATAACAAAGACCCTTGAGTTGACGTTCAACCATTTCATCACTGGTTAATTTTTGGATCTTGAGGGGAGTTGCAGGAGAGGCATAATTGGTGGTTTTAGGGTGAGGAGGAAAGGAGGTTTTGCGGGTCTGGGAGGACACAATCTGTTGTTCTTCCTTGGCTCATTGAGTAGCTTCCAACCAAGTCTGGGGGTGTGCCATGAGAACATAGGAATGAATTTCATCTTTGAGGCCACTAATAAAGAATTCCCTAAATAAAGCATCTGACATGCCCTTCATTATAAAATACAAGTGCTCACATGCGAAAATAAAGTCTTCCACTATCCCAGACTACTTTAACTTGGTCAAGCGGCCTAAATGGTGGGTGTCAGAGTCAAATTCATCATAAATTTTTTCCACAAACTGTATCCATGCAACATACCCTTGGCATGCCTTCCATTTCCACCATTTCCATCGTTGTCGATCGATATGTAGGACACCATAATGAAGCTTGTCTAAATCATTAGTAATGCCATGAAAAGAGAAATAATGTTCCATTTGGGTGACCCAGCCTGTGGGATCCGATCCATCAAATTTGTTCACGTCAATTCTGGGAGGGCAGAGGTCTTGAGAAAAGTGGGTACTATGAGCACCTTGGTAATGGGAAGATTCATGGTCGTCCTGATCAGATGGTTGTTCAGAAGAGAAAGGGTTTTGGGAATGTCCCATGAAGTTTTCTTTGCATTCTTTGAGGTATTTCATGTGGGAACATTCTCCCTTCAGGATATTAATATCCAAATTGATTGAGCTAAGGTTGAAATTGATACTCTTGATGTCTTCCTGGTTCTGGTGGGTGTGAGAAATAAAGGTATTGAGTTCTTAGGCTCATGTGGTAGCCATTTGGAAAAATGAGAAGGAAAATGGTATAGGGTAAAAAAAAGCTGTCTGGAGGGGTGTGTGGGACCATGGAGAAGAAGGGTGTCAAGTGATAGGTACCACTGCAATCAGGGAGAAAAGGGGGATCTAATGGGATAGGGGCCAAATAAGGGTGTCAAAGAAGGGTCAGGTCCACAAAACAATGTGTTAAAAATGATATGTATCACTAGAATTGGGGCGAAGAGAGGAACCCTGTGGGATATGTCCCAAAGAAGTGTGTCGACAGGACCACTATACCTTTTTTTTCACTCCTGCGGAGTTATACTCCGATCTGAAGAATACTCTAGTTTTGAAATGCCCAAGTTCTTAATAGGAAGAAATGTGTAGTAATTTCACAACCCAAATTTAGGAGGCACAATTGTGCATCCATAGATCTTGTTTGCTCGGTTTTGTTTCCATCCCAAGGATTAGGGTATACAGTGTGTCTACAAACAAGGTTTTTCCCTATGCTATAAATCTTTGATATATGTGCGGTGTCCAACAGTAGTACTTGACCCAATGATGCATCCCCCCTTCTCTCCTCGAGGTTGCATGACCTCTCGATCAAGTATCTTCAATTCACTGAGCTGAATCAGCTCTTTGGGCCTCTGCTAGAACCTGGATTTAATTTACATAGGCCCCTTTTGGTTACCCACACAGGCTGGGTTCACCTGCATGACCTTTCTCTAGAACTTCTTGTAACCCTAAGTGGCGAGCACTAGCTCCTCTAATAGGCCCTGCTTTCTTATGACCATGGGCCGTGACCTCCCGCTAGACCCCTTCAGGATTTTGGGCTTCGATTGTTTTGAGTACAACTGACTCTAAATTCCCCAAAATCTGAACCGAGGAAATGACCCGGACATAAATCTACGACCTACGATTCTCCAACAACCAACGCTTGTGATTCACTTCAAGACTCTGGATTCTTAAGTTCTGAGTGTTCCAAACACCTTTTTCCCTGAAGTGCCTCGTAACCAGAGCTATGGATTGAGCGCCACATGCTCACCTCGATTGGCGATTAAAACACATCCTTTGTTTCCACTTCGGGTGACTTCGAGTCAATGCTCCTCCACTCTCTTATTCTTTCCCAAAGTGTCAATCCTCTGAAGTAAATATCCACTCTCCATATGTCCCTTCATTCATCAATGAATCTTGTTGGCTCCGGCCTTCAAGACTTGTGACCTTCATAATTTTACTCTCCAAATTCCCCGAAGTGTCCTATCACTGAAGTGATAGATCTAATGCCACATGTCCAAACCACTGATGGATAGTATTAACTTCTTACCTATGGAACTTCAGACAACTTTTGGTCATTGGCTCCACTTCATCCTTTCCTTTTCCCTAGAGAGTACACTTTCATATTCCACGATCTAATGATGCATGTCCTTCTCATATTGACGACCAAAATTGACTCCGACAATTCGTCCTTCGGGAGTTTTGGATTCAACACTCTCGCTTTCCTCTGAAGCACTCTTCTTCTGAAGTATGTGGATCTACACCACGTGTCCTTCTAGATCCAATGGTCCATATTTCTTCTAGCTTCGTGACTTTGTGAAAATTCCTCTTTGCTCCATGCAAATCTTCCAAAGATTTATCTTCTAGACTCTCTGATCTACTGCCACGTATCCCCATCGATACTGACAGCCTTTATTTACTTCTCAACTTTGGGACATTGGCGATCCCACTTCTTGAACACTTCCAAACCTCAGAATATGTGAAGTGTCGAAGGACTTCGAAGACTATCCTTTGTGCAACTCTCCCAAATCTCACGGTCTGGAAAGACCCTGATTCCTATGAATGGATATTTCTCATTGATTGGGAAATTTTCAGTGGGATCCTCCCTACTGAAGAATTTCCATCTGTTATCTCTTCTGAGCTTGTTCCTCCTCGAAACTTTAAAATTATCTTGGATGTTTCTACGACACTTAGCCGAATTTTGACCCTGTGTGCACCTTGTAACATGCTTCTTTCACTTAACCCCTTTCTGGGAAACTGTGCACTCCTTGCAAGAGTTCTTACATGACCTGATTGTTCCTCCTGAACAATATGACATTGAGTGTGTTTCTGCCTACACACACCTTGCGTCGTCCCTTGCACTCTTTTGCAAGTAAAGCTTAAAGTTATTTCTTATAAGTTTTTGAGTCAAAATAGACTCTGTCAACGCACTCCTTGTGGACGCTATGCACTCCTTGCAAGTAAAAATTCACGTTATCTCTCTTGAGCTTCTGAGTCAAAATAGACCCTGTCAATGCACTCATTGCAAACACTATGCACTCCTTGTAAGTAAATCTTCA
Source organism: Picea abies (assembly GCA_900067695.1). Lineage (NCBI taxonomy): Eukaryota > Viridiplantae > Streptophyta > Pinopsida > Pinales > Pinaceae > Picea > Picea abies. Next base: position 6,135 of record CBVK0100352586.1, read on the forward strand.
CATTATCTCTCCCGAGCTTCTAAGTCAAACTAGACCTTGTCAACACACTCCTTTAGAATAGTGTGCACTCCTTGCATGATCTTGTAGAAGAGAAACAATTAAAACTTATCTAATCCTAACATATTCATACATTCAACCATGTAATGCAGTCATAACATAAGAACAAATAATAACAGAGAAATGCAATTAAAAATAAATCCTACCATTCATTCAAATAGACAAAGTAATAGAAACACCAAACATTTTGGATCAATGCTTCTTTGTTATATTCATTCAAATGATATGTACATGAGATCTTAAAACTTTGATAAGCTTCAACAATTCAACAATAAAAACTTCAGTAACTTTCAACAGCCTCATTCGACATACAATACATATATTTATACAAAAAGGGATCATAGATATTTTCCCTCTGACTACCTTTAGTGCTATCCTATCAAATTAAAAGCTTTCAACTACTAAGGATTATTACAATAAATGATCGATACAGGCATATAAGAGTGAATGCTTCAGATATATACTGATATTAAATACATTAAATAAAATATGATCTCCATCGATCTCATAGGATGGTTCATCCTATTAGTATTTAAGAACTTTAATTACAATCCTTTGAATATATTTATATGACATTCCATCTTTAAATTAAAAATCACTTCAAAATGCGTGCTAGGGCGCTAAGTTGTCTTCCACTTGCACTTTGATGATGATGCTCCTGCATCACCCAATAGCTCAGGGAACCAACTAAGGAGGTTAAACCATTCCATTAGTTGTACTACCCAACTAACCAGGTACTAGAGAGTATCTTCCTGAGTGTTTTTTGCGGTGGCACTATAGCATTCCTAAGACTGATCGGTTTATATATGGAGGGATTCAATAGATCTAGGTCGATCTATATACAAGTCTTTTCTGATGCGCTACCACTTGAAGGGGTACCAACATCAGTTACAAGGGTGGCCAACAAATGTGCGCTTGAGTACCACTTGTATTTCCTGCATGTATGACTCCTCGACCATGGTTTTATTTGCGTAACGACATATCTCTATTGGTTTAATATGTCAGAATACATCTCTACCCTAAAAAAAAAAATTAACCCACAATTTTCTGCTAAGGAAAGTGCTTTGATACTACCTGTAGTATTCCATATATAAAATAGTATGCATAACATAAATATTTTATCTATAAATGGCAGAACAACAATGATATAACCAAAACAATACCATAATAATACCAGAATAACACCAGAAAGAGAAACTTGATTAATTAAAACAATGTTCACTTGCCTCTTCGAGGGGGAAACCTACAATAGATCATATCTCTATTACAATAATATCTAAGACACGATTTCTCATACCCTCTACTTCTATTTATACTAAATCTATGTATCCAAAAGAACAATCTAGAGGAAGATCCTTCTAGAAGTGAAAGCTTATATTAGGTCTTCTTACATTTGACTTATTCTTCCTTATTGCTAGGAGTTATTAATATTTCCCTTTATTACATGGAATTATATTATTCTACCTATGTGAGGGGTTAGGGAGGTTGGATCCTTAACAAAATGGCAACAACCACTCCCTCAAACTGAAGATTTACATGCCCTCAGGTAATACAAGAGTTGTTCATAGGGATATATTTTGGCAAATCAATGTAATTTCTATGGTGGCATTCTTTTTTATCTGAGTGTGATGCTGTCAAGGATGACTATATGTTGATTGGTGAGATAATGTATGCGAGTTCCCAGAATGTTTTGAAAAACAATGGAAATGATGAAACCAATCTTATAATGTGCACAGTCAATGGTTTGAAAGTAAATTGAAAAATCCATGGAAGAACCTCCAAACAATAATTGGTAATAGTTTCAAAATATCCTCTCATTCATTTCCATAGTATAATATGAAAAGGTTAATGATGATATCAAACACCAACAACCCATTTACATCAAGCATAAATCCATAACAAATTAACAATGAGAATCTCAAACACTGAAAAATGCTAAAAAAAATAGTCATCAAATCCACGGGAAAATGTGCAACAAAATCTTCCTATATGTGAAGGAAGTTCCCATGTAGGTGATACAAAACATAAATGACCATGTGAAAATAGATTGTTTCCATTAAACGACTTATGCTACTACCCAAAATATGATAAATATAATGTTGATCCATGTGGCCTCCCATAAATATCAACAACAACAACTTTTGAAATTGTGAACCAACATAAATGAACCCCATACCTCTATTTTCTGATATAGGAATGAATTCTATAACAAATTATTCTATTATAGGTTCTTGTGGGGAAACACATTCATTTCTTCCAATAGTTTCATGGGCTTTTTCATGTCAACCACTGCTTTGTCTGTTGTTGGTTCTTGTGGGGAAACAACAGTGGCTTCTTGTCCTCTTGTTGTTAGTTCTTGTTTGGTAGAAACAAGGGCTTCTATTGTAGGTTCTTGTGTGGAAACAATAGGGATTTTTCTTATTATCGGTTATTTTGTAACAACAATAGTGTCTTTTGTAGCAACAATTGTATCATTTTATCCATTCAACAAGATTGTGGGAGATGATTTCATGGGTCACATGGAACAAGGGATGTTTTGGAATGAACAAGGACAGTGATGGATGGGAAAGAGTGATAATGGCATGGCTAGGATAGGTAAATAAATGGAAAATTTCCCCTCTCAAACTAAACATATTTCCCACCCCCAAGAAATGGAAAAAGATGAGGAAGTAGGACAAAGACCTAAGTAATTTTCCAAATACAAATCCATATCACTCAATGAATCATGATTAAATAAAAGAGAAATAAGAATACTTGAACCTACCTATGGATTCCATAATGTTTGTAGGAGTATGGTCTACAATGATGTAGAAACCTTACGCACAATGTTGATCTGAAATGGACTTATGATGTAGTAATGGTGTTGGAGATACTTCACACACACCTATGATTTATTTTTACTAAGGTTTTCCCTATGTTTATTAGTCATTATTTATTATCCTATAGTTTGGGGAGAATATTCCTCTAGGAGAATATTCTCCTCAGTCCACACTTTAGTTTGATCGGTTCAGTGGAGTCTAGATGACACATTGGGATTATCACCATGCAAAATTGGGATCATCACCAGCTAATGCACATTGTCCTTGGGATTATCACTAGACTAGAAAATTACTCATGATTCCTTGATATGCTCCTCACTTCACTCTGTTTCAGTCAGTTAACTAAATACTGAGAGACTAGTTAACTCATACTAGGTGGCAGTTCACTCCCGTAACTTCCTAAGAGACTAGACTAGGTGGCAGTTTACTCTCTTAAATGTTGGTGTGTGTCCATATCACTCTAGACCATCACTATGGCACATTGAATTCTCCTCTAGTGCGCATTAATTGATTTATACATAGTATATCATGTGTAATTTATCATTCATTCATTTGGTTAATGATAATTCTTTTATTGTTTCTCTCTTGCTTCTCTTTTCTCATATTTTCTCTACAAATTGTGTATGTCATTTGCTAGCTAGATCTATTCTATGCAGGTTCAACACATTTACAAATGGATCTTGGAAATCATTATTCATAGAGTGATATGGAAATCCTTATTTAGAGAGAAAATTGGATGGATCATTTATTTCTCATTTTATTTACAAACCATGTCCGCCAACAAATTGGTTTTCCAACACGATTTATCTGACTTCTCCCAAAGGGTTTTCACAGTCATAAATTTTTATTCCCAAGGAATTCCCTCCAACAAGATGGTTTTTAAGCATTCTAAGGTTTGATGGCACATGAGATAGGTTTTCACCATCAAATTTATTAAGGGAAGGGATATGATAACATGGAAACTTGACATGTAAATGGGCCAAGCTGACTTTATTGTGTGGGTTAGGGGTGGGTGGAGCAGAAAATCATGGAAGTGATGGAGTGATGGAGGTTGAAGTTTTGATTTAGGTGTAGTGGTTATATGAATTATATTTGTGTAAAGGTAATTGGATTTGATAGATAACCACATAATAAAATGATACTTTATGAACTTCTGCATGCATGTATCATCGAGCTAAGATGAAGGAAATGTATAGGCATACCATGGTGTTGGTGAATGGGCATGATGATCATGATATATTCTGGAAGGATCCCTTGATAAAAATTGCATGGTTGATGTAGCAATGGGGAATATGGAAATGACAATTGACTTTTGGAATTTTGTTCTTCAAACTCTTTAAATCAATTCTTCATTTTTCTTGTTCTTCGATCCATCTGCAACATTGATGAAAAAGTTGGAGCAACAATGCAACAATAAGGCCAGAGTAACAACTATAGTGGCACTATAACAACATCATTAAGGATGAATATAGCCTCATACATGGATATTGATGATGTTTGGATAATATTCCCCTTCTCGCATGAAATGTTTTCTTCAAGAATCATTTGTGCATGAATTGAATTCTTTAGTCTTCCCAGGACCAACAAAAAAACAAGAACTTACCTTCAATAAAACATGAGATCATGGAAGAATATAGGTGTACATAATCTCTTCATCCAATACATACGTAAAAAAAAAACCAGCTAGTTACTTATAAAACAAATCCAAGGAAAAATGAATGAAACAAAATTCATTTTATACCTATTGAGGAGTGGTAGTCGCCTTAGACTACCTGGAAGTATTTTGTTGATAACTTCTTCATTTCTTGTAAGATTTGAGTGATTCCAAATCCAAATGAAAAAATATTCATGGGGCCACTTCTAATAGAAAAATGTTTTCATTTTGTTTTAAGGTGATATCCTAAATTTGCTTAACAACATCCTATAAGATAGAGTTGTTTTCAAATTCCCACCTAGACCAACAATCATTAAATCGAGTACAAATTTTTCTTTTGATTTTGGATTGAGTTGATTCAAATTGGGGATGAAATTATATGTATATATGTATCTCCAATAGAAACAGGTTTTGAATCCAATAAGAACATATGGGTCAAATATGCCAATGGACATCCTAGGAGACAAATTTTTAGGAGTGTCGATTTAGGATAGGAAGTTAGTAGTTTGGGTGTAACTTTCTCATATGATATCAAAATTGAGTGATTCAAATTGCATAGTAAACTAGATTCATAGGAGAATATACTATAGAATAGTTTTTTCAATATCTATCCAATTAAGCATACAAAAAGTGATTGTCCCAACTTTGTCCCTGGGCTTCCTACTCTACACCCAGTCAATGTTTTGGTCATAACATTTTCATTTGAGATCCAAATTGAGTGATTTGAATTGGGTTATAAGATATAATTAAATTTGTATTTAGGATAGAAACAAGTGTTAAAATTATTCCCATTTTGACCCTCGAAACATGACTATCCCGACTGCGTTTTTAGTGAATTCACCAAGCCAACATTCCATTAAATTTAATAGATAAGCGATAGCTCCCAAATGGTGATCCAAATAGATGTGAATACATCCACATAAAAAACAAATCAAGTATCTAGTGCCTATATTGTGTGATATGACCTACAAAAGATTTGGGGTAAAATGAAAAAGCAACACCTAAGTCAAGAATGAGAGAAAAATCAAACATTTAGTCAACATGTGTCATGGGAATAATGGGATCCTAACATAACCATCGTGCAAGTCCACGAAGTTAACCATTAACTTAAAAATGAAATTGGTATAGTGAGATATTGACATAAACACCATGTCGATTCAAGAGAGTCCACAAAGAGTCTCACTACCCATGAAATAGTTTCCATAGTTGTTCATGACATTATGGTTTTTGCATGAAGATGTCCGTGAAATTTTGATCAAGAATATAGTACCACCATTCAAGCCATTGAGAAGTGTGTATTTGACATTATTCCTGATATCAAATATTCTAAGTGTGGGCAAATATAATAAATGGAGAATCAAGGGTTGCAAGAAGGGTATATAATAAATGAAGAAGGATGGTTTAATGGATAGAAAGGGAGAGAAAGAAATGTTAGGAAGAGGGTGAGATAAATAAGATGATGAGGAAATTATGAAAAGGAGAGAAGAGACCAAGGAAAGGTATGAATAACAATTAATAAGAAACAATATAAGAGGAAAGGGAAGCAAGGGGGAAAAAGGGATAATATGGAAGAAGGAATCTTAAGAGTGAGAAAACAAGAAAATATATGAAGAGTATACAATTAGAAAAAATAATAGCATATAGGAGTAAAAAGGTGAGAAGTGGTGAAAAGAGGGAAGAATAAAGGAAGTAGGATGGGTGAATAATGAAATAAAACTAAAAGCCTCAACAAACCAAGATGCTACATAAAATTAATAGAAATTAACCTCATACATGATCATAAACATTGAAGGCTTCTACTCCCCCCTACACTTTATTAGGTAAAATTGTTATTCATCAATTCCTTATTCCTCTTGCCAACTTCCTCAAGGATTTGGTGTGTCCATCAATGTCCTAGCTGGTGTAATAGAAACAAAAAATTGTGACATGAGTCTATTGTAATCAGAGTTGCGACAATTGTCAATCATTGGTATTCAGTTGTTGATGTTGCAACATCACAACCAATGTTGCAACAATGCATCTGATGTTGTAGTAGCCATGATAGCACCTATAAATCACTTTCCAACTTTAAGAGGAGATTAGTATGATGACCAACCCTTACTGCATTGTCTGTTTTTGGGAGTTATTTTCCTTTTATTTTACAATATGAAAAAATAAACACACCTCATAAGATGAAAGGAAACACATGTCAAATACATTATAAATGCACACTTATCAAAACAAAAAAATAAAACAGAATTGATATTAGAAGGAACATTGCACCATTGACAGTTCCCCAATAACAATGGAAAAAATGTTGGGTCATTTAATCACTTTCTTAATTTCTCAAGAAGATAGTTAGAAAGACTGTTAATTTATTTATCAATTCAAGGTTCATATGGAACTTGCAAACTATCATGCACTGTATATGCAAGAACAATTATTCTTTCTATGTGTTGTATTCAAAGTATCAATGATTATGTTTGTGGTTGGAGTATAGAAAATTCTCAAGCTATGGACAGTTTCTACACAAATACACACTTGTTGAAATAGAAACACACATTGCAGAAATGAAAGCATACCGATAGGAAAGTAAATAACTTAAAAAGTGGTGGGCTCATTAGCTCCCTGATTTCAACCCCTTGCGAGGATTGGTAAGTGGTGGATTGTGCTAGTACCCTACTCGCAATAACCTACGGGGATTGGCTAGAAACACACAACACATAAGGAGATCTAATCTAAATCACTCTTGTAGGAAATTAAATCACACCTACAGAAAAGAAACACAAAAGTTGCATATGTATCAAGAGTATGAATTAGTTGTCTCCTGAACAAACCCCATCTATGTGTAGTAAAACTTATTACATAACTGAAACTCTAAATTACTTTTGAAAAAATTGAATTTCACACCACACTTGTTGAAAATAGATCACACACGCTAAAAAAAATAGATTAACTACTTGCTGGAAAAGAAATTAACCAAGTCCTCGAAATCAAATCCTAATCCTTACCAAGATGATCAATGTCATAACCCATAACAACAAATATAGTCATTTCATTAAGCACAATTATCCAACAACATATACGAATGCAACCCAATCTAGAATGCATTTATTAAAAACAAATGAATAAATGAAATCCAACATGACTACTTGATTGTATAAATAAACACAACCTTGTGTGAGTAATCTAATTACATGAACAAATTGAACCAAGAAACTAGTTAGAGAATTAAATTAAATAAAATCCTACATGAATTCATAATGAAATTACACAACAAGAAATGAAGGAAACCATTTAAGCTACACAACACTCTATTCTATTGGAGTGAGCCCTGCCTCCATAGAGTATAGCGTTGATATTGTTCTACATCAACAATCACATAATAAATTAATTAAATTAATTAAGTTGATCAAAATAAAGCAATATATTACAAATATGGAAAGAAAATAAATCAAACGAATTACTTAAAATATAATCAAAAAATTATAAAATAACATTTAAAATAAAAAATCACTGAATTATTCCATTGTCATTTGGACATTGCTCTTAGAGTCCTCCACGAATAATGGAGAGAGTGTTCTATTTTATACAAAACTTCAATGGAAAATAGAAATAACAAATATATAAATAAATCCACTTATGGTTTAATGAATCCATAGTGGATACAACAAATTCATAAATAATTAATAGTTTCCATTATCCTTGCTAACAATTAGCAAATAATAAATATCTTCCAAGATATTTTGGTAATAATTATCAAATAATAAATAACTCCAAGATATTTTTCCCAAGAATTCCAAGATCCTTTGCTAACAATTAGCAAATAATAAATAACTCCAAGATCTTTTTCTAACAATTAGAAAATAATAAATAACTTCAATATCTTTTGCCCAAGAATTCCAAGATTCTTGGTGAACTACTCAAACCAATATTTTGTCTTGGAATTGCAAAATTATCTCTGTATCTTTGATTTTCGTGGACTACTATTATTTTTTCATAGATCCATAAATGAAAAATATGTGACAACATGGGTCACGGTTCCAATGGCTGAAGGTTTCAGTGTTGTCTCACGGCTATGATGGCTCAAGGATCCTTGGATGAGTTGCAACATAGCAGTTGCAGCGAAAAGAGTTGCATCAAGAGAGTTGCAACATGGGAGTTGCAACACGGGATTTGAAACACATAATAGTTCTCTAGTGAGTTGCAACAATGTTCAAACTTGCAACAAGAGTGCTCAGAGTTGCAACAATGTTCCAGAGTTGCAACAATAAGTCTTAGATTTGCAACAATGTTCCAGAGTTGTAACAACTACTATAAAATGTTGCAAGAATGTTCCAGAGTTGCAACGATGTTTAGAGTTGCAACAACTACTATAAAATGTTGCAACAATGTTCCAAAGTTGCGAGGATGTTTAGAGTTTTAGTAATGGAAACCAAAATACATATAGTGGTGATATCACATTCTGCACAATAACCTATCTAGAACATTGTCTTTGCACATTAACTCAAAGATACATGCAAATATGTTATTTCTCTAATATTTAACCATAATTCATATGAGATACTAAATAAATTCAATGGAAATCACCTTGGTTCTAAATCCCTCATATAAGCATAAAAATGGATTAATAAGCATTAATACGAGGTTATGGGTAAGCAAGAAGGGATTAAAAATAGGGAAAGAGGATGCTAAAATGATGAAAATTCCATGGCTCAATAGTAGCCTCAAGTATTGTAGGTGTTGGTTCTTTTGTGGAAGCACCTGTTTCTTCTCCCTTTCTAGTCATGGTAGATTCTTCAATAGAGGAATCTCTTGTAGATGGTTCTTGTGTGGAAACCACAAGGATTATTGGTACTAGTTATTTTGTAACATCACTAATAGCTTCCTCAAAAAAATCTATTTATACTGCCTCTGCAATAATGACAGATCTTGTGAAATGCTTCTAAAAATATAAGCATACCACTTAATATGTAGCACATTGTTAGATGTTCAACCCAAAGGAAGTGTGATGGAACAAGATTAGTGGCAAACATGCAACAACAAAGCTTCTAGTCATGGTAGATTGTTCAATAGAGGAATCTCTTGTAGATGGTTCTTGTGTGGAAACCACAAGGATTATTGGTACTAGTTATTTTGTAACATCACTAATAGCTTCCTCAAAAAAATCTATTTATACTGCCTCTGCAATAATGACAGATCTTGTGAAATGCCTCTAAAAATATAAGCATACCACATAATATGTAGCACATTGTTAGATGTTCAACCCCAAAGGAAGTGTGATGGAACAAGATTAGTGGCAAACATGCAACAACAAAGCTTCTAGTGGATTGGTAGAAACAAAATCTTGCAAATATTTATTCAACAATAGCTGATTTGGTGGAATTGGTTACATGAATGATATTATAGTAGATTAATGCATGCATCTATATGAAGGCATAATACTTTGTATGAGACTTCATAGAGAAGGAAAAAAATTCCTCCTTGCTTATCTTCATACCATGTGTTATCTAAAATATAGTGAAAGAAATACTAATGTGTCTTGGACATCTCCCCGACAACGACACCAAAATAACATGCTATTTAATTACCTTTCTATTTACAACAAGAATAATAAAAGAGATTATCATTAAATTATCAACCTAGGGTCCAAATACTTGCAATATGTCATGCAGTATATATGCAGGATCCATGTTCTTAACTTCCACTATTCTTATAATAAGCTTCTATGGAAAATAAAATGCATCACTATCTAGGAAAGAAAATGACGTTGCAAGAAATTAACATGCGGCATATTCTAAGAGAAATACAAATTCTACAAAAACTAAACAAACTTGCAAAAGTAAAAGAATGTAAAGAAAATCAAACTATAAAAATAAATAAATTCACAAAATAGGAAATGAAAGACTACCTAACATACACAACACTTTATTCTATTGGAATGGATCCTTCCTCCATTGAATAGAGTGTTGATATTAAACTACATCAAGATTAAATTCATCTCTCATTGCTTATACAACATTGTAACACACCCAAACCTCTAAACTTACTTAGGATGGTGGAATGTTCGATTTCCTCTTCCTATTTTCCTAAGAACTCAGTTATGATCCTTCATCACCTATTTCCATCGTGGTGTACATGAGAACTTCTCTTATCACATCATCTAATTGTGTCTAATATACTCACTCTACACCCAACTTCGGATAGGTTTGCATAAGAAGACTGCTACATAGACTAGGAAATAAATATTCCCAATCAGAACATTGTGATTCACTCTGTGAAACTAGATCAATGGTCAGTATTGAATCAGGTTTTCTACCCATCAGGAAGGAAGGCTACTTCACCCACATTCTATCCTGATCACATCACTCCGATGGACCTCTTTTCGACAGATCCAATGGTCTCCATTTAAAGAAATCAAATGTCTCGATTAAATTGATTCCTCGAACTACACAATGGTTAATTCCTCTCCGATCAGTCATAAGGAACATTGGATGGTGGGATCCTCCAAAAATATAATGACTATGGTTTATCTAAATACCTCTCTCAGATCAACAATTCCTATCCACTCAGAATATTATGCCATCAGAATGCACCTACTCCAAGAGATCATGAGAATTATTTATCGGTTGTTCTCTTATGGAAGTCCTCCAATAGATCCAACAATTCTCATATCATCACTCATCATGGTCAGGGATCACTTGGATCTCCAAAGATGCATGATATTTACCGGTGCCACTATTTGTCTAGGTTTTTCTCATTGGAATGGATCATTCCAAATAAAACAACTCTAAACCCATCAACATCCTCTCCGATAGTTCTACGATCCTCTCATATTTGAGCTCTCAACATCGGGTGTCCTCCATTGAAGTACTCTCTTAGATCCACTTTGATACTTTATCGATCCCTAGTTTTCGATAGACTTCTCATCCTAACACTGGGGAATCAATGACCTAGATTTCATCGAATTGACCTCTAATAGATCAATGACCCACATTTACTTAGGAAATTCCCATCGATATTCCCCTAATAATTCACACCTTGTGATTTTCCTATGGACTCACATCATGACAGGATTCCTCCCAAGGCCCAAATATCTGACCAACAATCGAGATCTTCTCCATCCTTTGAATTAAGGATTGTTGATCCTCAGGGTTCAAATAAGGGTTATCAATCAAGATAAAGGTTATTTTCAGGATTTAGAAATACGATAGTATTTCCAGACTCTCTACCAGAGTTTAAATAGGATCCTTTAGGCTCATACACCATTATCTAACCAACTCAGAGTAATCTGCTCCAAAATCCCAAATGAAGATCTTGCATTCTACAATATTTCCATTCAAAACCAAGGGGAAATCACTTGGTTAATGGATGGTCTAGGACTTAATAGTCCTACATTTTCTCTTGCAAGGATTTATCTCACTTCCCTCAGGATACTAGACCACTTCTCTGACAACCAAGAACACTTTTCCCCAAACACACAAATGAATATTTTACATCTTGCAAGATTTCCATTCAAGGGTTGGGAAGTTTACATGAATACTAAATTGTATTGACGTTCTTCATTTATTCATTCCTTGTTAACAAGATTGGTAATTAGGAAGGTTCTTTTATTCCATTTAACTTAGGAATTCAATAACATTCATCTAATCAAGTCTACAATATGAACATGAAACAATCTACAGCCATTATTAAGCATTGGATTGACATTACAATAAAAAAAACGTATATGTCTAGTGATGATTCCAACCAGCCAACTGACTGAGGTTAAATTCCTTTCCTCCCAGCCATAGGATATGTTGCATGATGATTTTATACAACATTCCACCCATGTTCTAGGCCATGATACCATGAGGGGACTATCTGACCTGAATTCCAAATCAAGAAATGGTTCAGGAAGGTTACTCTCCTTCACTATACTGGAAACAACTGAAGTTTTTCTCTTCCCATTGAGCTTAGGACCTCCATGAGTTTATCAAACACCTTCATAACTTGATTTCCTCTATATAAGGGAGCCCCTTATCTACTTCATAGTCCCTCAATGACCTCCCCTTACCAATGCCAATTTCCTTCCAGTAAGCACAAATTCATGGCCCTCTATTGCTCTAGTATAGATATGGGTCTTTGATGTCTAGGGTAACCATTCAAATCTTGGAAGAGAATTTTATTTTCTTTAGAAAAAATTCCAAGATCTTATTCATTGATTAGAGTCGAGTGCATTATCTTCTCTTGATTATTTGCACCATTTTTTTGTGATTCTTCAACTCACATCTGCATGCAATTAATCTTTGTGTATCTGCGTGCTCTCTATATTCTCTTTTATATGTTATCCACTAGTCTCTTTTATGTGTGCACCGTTATTTTTCTTCACACTATGTGTGTTGTTCTCTTTCTTTTCCCTCTTCTTCCTCATTCCTTCTTCCCCACTGGAAAATTCTCCTCCTCCTTGGGATCCTTGATGACTTCTTTCAGAAACAAGCCCGCAATGTCATGCTTTTGAATCGAAGGGGAAAATATTGTGCATCCTTTTGGCTAGAGTCTCAATAGACTCTTCACTCCTCCAAGTACCAAATCAATCAACAATTATAACTACTCAAACACCCACCCTGATCACCATTAAGAGGTCCCTTGGGTCAAAAAATACAAGTATGTTGGATAGGTAGTGCATTCAATTCATGCAGGTGTAGGCTAGATTTTCTAACAATCTTCCTATTTTCCTCATTCAAACTTCCCAATTCCACCTCATCAGTCCCACACATGGTATCATGGCCAGTACTCAATTATTCTTTCCCAATCAATTGTCTGGTGTGTTTTCATTAATCATAAACACAATCACATGCTTCATAAATCACAATACATTAATTCTTAGCATAATTGCATACATGGGGAAATAAATGTGTTAAATTCCCCTCCCCCTTAAATAAACACGATCCTCGGTGTTTAAAACACCATATATACAATTTATACAGGAAACAAAAATGGGTATGCCATCCTCATGGAATCTTCCAGTTCCCTTGTGGCCTCATCTTCCCCAAAGTGATTCCATTTCACATTGAATTGAATGAGGACTCGGTTCCGGAGAAATGTTTCTCTCCTATCCATGATGCATTGAGTTTTGGTATGGAATTATCCCTCTTCTTCCACCTAAATCACATTCCAATAAACTACATGATTGTATTCATGAATATACTTCTTTAATAAATATAATGGAACATGTTGTGATATTTAACAATAGGTGGAAGGGAATGTCTATATGTTATTGGTCCCACTCTTTCTAGGACATTAAACGGTCCACAACAATAGGGTGCTAACTTTGTTGAAGTTCCCATCCTTAGGGAACTCCTCTTGGGTTTTACCTTGAGATACACATGATCTCCCACCTTGAATTCTTTAGGAGTTCTATTACTATTTGCACAACTCTTCTTCCTATCCTAGGACATTTTCAAATTCTAGCTTATTTTTATTACTACCTACTCCATTTTCTTTAGCAATTTTCGTCCAAGTGTGATTCTATCCACCCTATTGTCCCAACTAATTGGAAATATGCATTTCCTACCATACGAAGCCTCAAATGGACTCGTATTCAATGATTCTTGATAACCTTTGTTATAGGAAAACTATACCAGGGGTAGATATTATTTCCATCATTTGGGTTGATGCATGAAATGCATCCTCAACATGTTGTTGGATTACTGAGAGGGGGGGTGAATCAGTAATAGCATAATTATAATCCTTTTTCTGCAAATGTTATATCAATGTAGAATTACTATCCAATAATGAACAATAAGAAATAAACAAGAACACACATACATAGTACACCATTGTTTTACGTGGAAACCCAAATCGAGAGAAAACCACAGAATGATTTATCTTATATGTCTTGAACAATTACATTCATTGGAAGCACCAACTTCCTTTGTTTTCCAGCTGCAAATGGAAGGAGGATCCAACTCCCTAGTTTCTTAGGCTACAACCTAAGGGAAGCTCCAACTCCTCAATTCTTTGACTACAAACAGAAGGAGGCTACAAACCCCTATGTTCTCCAGCTACAACCGGAAGGTGGCTACAACCACCTGTCCTTGCCCCGTTCAACCGCCCTGAAGTAGAAGTAGAATGATGGAACCATTGTCACACTATCATTGTGAGATATATCACTGTAAACTTGTACCAATCAACCTGTACCAATAACCT
>CBVK0100352587.1:0-20833 GCA_900067695.1 Picea abies
ATATGTTAATGATTCCAAGTCTCATATTTGTATTTGAATGAAGGTCTAGCTAGTGTACTGCAAAGTATCAAATTGATATTTCAAGTTTATAAACCAAATATGAAATGAATCCAAGCATCATTTTATATCGTCGACGCAAGAGAGACGAATGAAAATAATCTTGCGACGAATTTGCTATACTATCGAAGAAAAACGTTCGTCGATAATTTTATGCCATTAGTATGTAATTTTTTACAAAAATAATGGATCTTGGGGACTACACCATGGTCAAGGAAAAAGGAACGAGGAACGATGAAGGAGGAATGAAAATTGCACGAGGACTAGACACCGACAACATGGACCTGCGAATGGGACCAACGTTGAAATTTTTTCAAACAGTTTTTGGAAGCACTAAAATTTGTCATGGATAGACTATTGGCATGCCTTAATGATATGGGAGGGTTTCTGGACTCAAATTTGAGTGACACACCCACTTTCTTCCATCATCAATTCATCATGGAAACCATAAACCCTATTTTTCATATGTTCTAGAAGATATGTTAATGATTCCAAGTTTCATATATGTATTTGACTGAAGGTCCAGCTAGTGTACTGCAAAATATCAAATTGAGATTTCAAGTTGATAAACCAAATATGAAATGAATCCAACCATCATTTGATATCATCGACGCAAGAGAGACGAATGTAAATAATCTTGCGACGAATTTTCTATACTATCGACGAAAAAAGTTCGTTGATAATTTTATGCCATTAGTATGTAATTTTTTACAAAAATAATGGATCTTGGGGACTACACCATGGTAAAGGAAAGAGGAACAAGGAACGATGTAGGAGGAACAAAAATTACACAAGGACTAGACATCGACAACATGGACCTGCGAATGGGGCCAATGTTGAAATTTTTTCGAACAGTTTCTAGAAGCACTGAAATTTGTCATGGATAGACTATTGGCATGCCTTAACGATATGGGAGGGTTTATGGACTCAAATTTGAGTGACACACCCACTTTCTTCTGTCATCAATTCATCATGGAAACCATAAACCGTATTTTTCATATGTTCTAGTAGATATGTCAATGATTCCAAGTTTCATATTTGTATTTGACTGAAGGTCCAACTAGTGTACTGCAAAGTATCAAATTGAGATTTCAAGTTGATAAACCAAATATGAAATGAATCCAAGCATCATTTGATATCGTCTGCGCAAGAGAGACGAATGTAAATAATCTTGCGACGAATTTTCTATACTATCGACGAAAAAAGTTCGTCGATAATTTTATGCCATTAGTATGTAATTTTTTACAAAAATAATGGATTTTGGGGACTACACCATGGTCAAGGAAAGAGGAACGAGTAACGATGAAGGAGGAACGAAAATTACATGCAATTACATGAAGGAGTAACGATGAAGGAGGAAGTTCACTGGTCACTATGTGGGGTCAGTGCATGCCATTTGTGGTGGGTGAATTGGAAGTTCCATGACATTTCAATAGAGTTCCAACAAAGATTCTACAGATGGAAACAACAACATTTGACTATGAGATGCCCATTATGAATGTTGTTGCAAACATGGATGATCTCAAAGATTATGTGGTCGGGACATCATACATCCTTGAGTCTTGAAACCCTCCCATACTATCAAGGCATGTGTCTAGTCTAACCATGTCGAATTTCGACGCATACATGCACAATTTGAAGAAACTTCAACGTTAGCCTCATTCACTGCTCACTATGAGGGGTCAGTGCAAGATGACATTTGTGATGGGTTTATTGGATGTGCCATGACATTTCAAGAGAGTTCTGAAAAATATTCTATAGATGGTAATGAAGAATGATGACAATGAGACATCAATTATGTTAGTATCCTATAATGATAGGAGACCTGATGATTCAGATATGATTGGTGGGTATCATGATGAAGTTCCTGGCTTGCTAGCCTTGTTGTCTCTTGAAATAAATTTTCCCAAGTTATGATCATTAGGTAATAATATGGATCACTAGATGAAATATTTTTTGAGTTAAATGTCTTTAAGATGAGCTTTAGGGTTACCTTTTCAAAAAGTGACGAGTCTGTACTTTTATTATAAAAACTCTAAAATTTCACTTTCGGCAACTAAGGGCGATTTTTTCAAAGTATTCTAAGCTGCCGAAAGCTGTCGCTTTCGGTAGCTAAAATGGTATTTGTGAGGCATTTTAAGCTGTCAAAAGCACAGATCCGGTTAACGGTCAGACTATCCCATCAGACTCTCAAACCACCATCAGTACACAACATCATCATCTCAAGTGCTGCCAAAATTAACTGAAATCGGATCATAATACGATCTAGGCAATTGATTGTTTGTCCGATATGATTATTTAGTGAGATCCGTTTAACCCTAATCTAGTAGATCTGATCACCATAAGCCCACATCATTTGTCTTTACCTGATCTACCGCGTGATTTTTCTATCCTGGTCGAATGATACAATCATCACTGTGATTTTAGTTTCATTCTTTATCAAGGGTTTTCATTAAAATCTTTTCCCCCATATCATGCATTTTTCCTTCGCCCGAACTTCAATTCTTCCCCTATCAACACCACTTTATCTCCCCATGCCCAATTTTATTGTATTGCAGGTATTGACAACTGTTATTGCAGATGAAGAAGGGAGGAACTTTGCTTAGGAAGGAGCTCAATGACATAACTTATCTGGAATCTCACCCTAAGATTTTCCAGATGTTCAGGGATGCTGGCTGCTATAGGTTCTGTGAAAAACTCCAAGGATTTCATCAAGGTGTGGCTGAATCATTTGCATTGACCTTTGATGGAACCAAAGCCAAAGTTGGAACAATTGAGGTACAGGTTGATGAAGCAATTGTTGCAGCGGCAACATAGATGCCTAGGACTGGTGAAAGATGGTTCAAGTCAACCGCTACCAAAGACATTGAGTTCAGGTCTTATCTCAAACCTGAGCACAAATGTATTACTTTGAAAAAGGACATCCCTAGATCCTACTTGGAAGAAAAGTGGCAACACTTTCTCAAAGCCATCCAGGTATACATAACATGTGAAGGCAGATATAGTAGAGTAATGTTCTACCATTTCAAGATCCTGAACCATTTCACAAGTAGATGTCCTCTGAATTTTCCCTTCTACCTTCACAAGAGCTTGAAAAAGATGACACACCAGGTCCAGGCCATACCTAGCAAGGTGCAGGGTAGAATTTCCCATCAAAGTCTTATCAAACTCATAGTGTTTCAAGAATTACAGAAGAGGGATAAGAGTTGGGAGTATCTTCTTTTCTGGGGTGAATTTGAACTAGAACCCCAACCCAAGAAAAAGAAGAAGAATTCATCCACGAAGTCTTCATCACCACAAAGAAGTAAAAGGAAAAGGAGATCCATTTCCCCAGTAATTACAGAGGATCCAACTTCTTCTTCCAAGTCCAAGAAAGCCAGAAATATGCTTGATTTTAGCCAAGATGCAGAAGGGCAAACAAGTGCCTCTGGTAAAAACGTTTTGAATCTGCCTTATACAGATTTAGAGGAGGATTTAGAGCCAGTGGAAAGAGATATTCCTGAGCAAGATTTTCTTGAAGAAGCACCTTTTTCACCAGAGTTTCCAGACTTGGAGATTCCTGAAACATCAACAAGCAGACACAACAAGGTGAGCAAACGATCAAAGATTGAAAAACTCCAAGAAGAGATAACAGAGATGAAGTTGCTTGAGAGGGTCATCAAATCCCAAAACTAGACTATAAGCAACACCTCAGATAAGGTAAGAGATTGTTTTTAAAGGTTAGCTAAAATGCACATAAAGGAATAGAAGAGGAATAAGAAATTGCTCAATGATAATCGTAAATTGCTTAAAATGATTAGAGGTTTAAGGATCAAATTGAGGCTAAAAAATCCTAAGCCAAGAGCACATCCTGATTTAAGAGTTATATCTGAAGTTGCTGAGAACCTAAATGAAGACCCTAAGGAGTAGATAGATTGAAGAAAATCCATTTTTGCAGTTTTGAACAATTGTGCAAAACTCAGAATTTTCGGCAGCTTATTCTCTTTCCTCAAGGCATTGTTAGCTGCTGAAAGCTTTTCTTTCGGCAGCTAACCCTATTATGTTTTACACCTGTAAGCCACCGAAAGTGCAAGGAATGACAGAATGCTCATATTTTTGCATAGATCAAATTTTTTGGTGTCCAGATCATGTTAAAGGGGTTCCAAATGAAAGATAAATATTAAAGAGATACAGATCATCACCCTTTTCAAGTTTTTGAGGCAAGTATTAAGGCAAAAAGATTAAGCGGCTTTAAAATTCTTGGTAAAGATTGTCCATTTGTTAAAGCAGGATTTCAAAGTGCCTTGTCATCTTTTTGACAATTATTGAAGATATTAGATATGGCTTAAGCTGTCGATATTGTGGAAGATTTAGTTGATAAGACTTTGACCCTTAAAGCAGGACTAGATTTTGAATTATACTAGTTTTGATTTTATTCTATTTTGAGTATTTCAAATCCATTTTCATAGGATCTTGAACCGTTATGTAAAGGATATAAAGACTATTATTTTTAAGAAAGTAGGGGGGACTGACAGAAAAGGGTAGCTTGGGAATGTTCCCATCCATTATAGAAACATTTCAAATCTGTAAATGACTTTATGAATGAATACAAAGGCACTATATTTCCAGATTCCCGTGTTGTGTTTAAGTGGTGAAGTTTTTTCCCTGATGTAACTCATTATTTTCCTATTACACATACTTTTCTTTCTGTATTTCCTATGATAAGATAATGTGCAGGATTTGTTTTTAAACACCCTGTGCTGGCTCGAAACAATATTTATGTTTTCTTCTGAGTTTGAAGTGTAGAATTCAATTGTACTCTGCTCTACATTTGAAATGAATTTCAATCTTTTCTTCATATTTGAAAGTATAACTCATTTGTTTGATACAATGCATATGTTAAGTGTTTAGAGAAATACACAATAAAATATTTCGCAATATGATTTTTATAGGGAAGACCTTTTAGATATTTCCTTACCTCCAACTTTAGAATTTTCTTACAACACATCATTTGACCACACTCTCTTTCATGCATGGGTCAATGTTAAACCATTACTTACAATTGGATAACTTTTCCCCTTTTGTGGTAACAACTATGTAATTTCCCCCTCTAAAATATTATGAGAATATCTAGGATTTTTTATACTCATCCATGGTTGTTCAAACAAGCTGGTAGTCTTGAAGTTATTTCAATTCCATATAATGTTACTCCCTTATTGACTAGTATTTGAGGGTTGCAACATGTAGATATAACATATCAACATCCTTAAAGGATCCTCCTCTCATGGGAAGGTCACCCACTTTAATTATCTCTTTCACTTAGGTAAACCCTCAACTTGGTCATCCTTTTACATTAAGAATGTTTCCTCCATGTGGCTTATGGATAAAGAAAAAATACCTCCAATCTTTTATCTCCAAATATTATGGATCTTTCCTAAAGGATATAATGTATGATTGAGTACAAATGTTGTAATTTCTTCATTATAGAAATTCTCATTGTGGAGATGACACTATGATAGCTCATGCCAAAGGACCCTAGTTCATTGACGATGTGGGACTATTTATAAGGCCATGTACTCACATATGCACACCTTGTGACCTTTGTTCCCAATAACCACATCCTCCTCATTGAACGTTTTCTTAACTTTCTTAGTCGATGGAATACTAGAGACCTTTTTCTTACCTTTCTTAGTGGATGGAATACTAGAATACTAAAGATTGCCCTTTTTCTTACCTTTATTATGCAAGAGCTAGTCATCCAAAGTAGGAATGCATACATTAATGTTAAGACTATACAATTATTACTTGTTGAAGTTCTTATATGACAATACAATCCAATTGAACCATTCCAAATTCTCTTGTAAGACTATATTGGGATGTCCATGTTCAAATTCCCCATCTCATAGATCTCTCCATCTGAAGTTCATTTTTAAGAAAAAAATAATAACGTATCTTCCCATATGTGAAATGTTAGAATGTTGTACTTTCCATGTCAAAATAGAGTCACAAGAAAATTTTAATCCTCTCTAGATAAAATCATCCTAATACTAAGTTGTAAGAGTTGAAACTACCTTCTCCCTTTCTTCCCAAACTATTCGAATTAGTGAAAAAGAACCACCAATCATGAAATCACTTGAAACAACATTCACATCATTGAGGGTGAAAAGTCTATTTATTTTGGATCTAAATTTTCCTTTAACAATTATGTATTAGGTCAATCTTTTTGAAGGTTCATCACCAATCATTGAGCTCACTATCTTCTTTCATGACATGCTTCCTCCATGCACAATTATATTAGTTTATATGAGGCCTTTGCCTTTTTTAGGCAAGACAAAGATGCTCCATGGAACCAATATTGACAATGCATGGTCCACCTCATTCCATGGTTCAGGGGAGAAATCTAGGGAATGATTCCCTAAATTAATATTATTGATCTATTGTGCCACAATCAAGGCCTTACACCACAACATAGACCCTTTAAAGTGGACCTTTGCAATACAAGTGGACTATAGTCATGAACCTAAGACCCATCCATGATGATCAAGAAGACCTCATAATGTCACCCATATTCAACTTATTCGATGCCAAAGACTCCCTAGAGAGGACTCATGTCATGGTTTTTAGGTTTTGTCGATGGTGGTTCATGAGCTTGAGAAGGTTTAGTTAGGGCTTTAGGCCATTGTTTCCAACTTGACATGTTTATGCCTCTACACTGATTTTCAATGTACAAAACCTAATCATGATGCCTATATCCTTATTAAAGGCCAATTAATTTATGTTATGTTGGTTTGAGGACTTGCTCAAGGCTCTTGATGACAACTTGTTCACCAATCCATGGTCTTGTGTGGTGATCTGAGGAATTGTTGACGGTCCTTGAGCTAGATATGGAACAGAAATTGCATTGATTTCATCTTATGAGTTTTATTGTGGTTCTATATAAATAATTTAGGACCTAGATGTCATATTCTAGGGAAGTTCCATGACATTTCAAAATATTTCCAACAAATATTATACATATGGAAATGACAAATGATTACAATGAGACATCCATTATGAAATTTAATGAAAACATGGATGATCTCAAAGATTATGTGGGGACATAAGACATCCTTGAGTCTTGAAACCCTCCCATACCCTCAAGGCATGTGTCTAGTTTAACCATGTTGAATTTCGATGCATACATGCATAGTTTGAATAAATTTCAATGTTTCCCCCAATCACTGCTCATTGTGCAAGGTCGATGCAAGATGACATTGGTGATGGGTGTATTTGAAGTGCCATGACATTTCAAGAGAGTTCCGACAAAGATTATATAGATGGAAATAATGAATGATGACAATGAGACATCCATTATATTGAACGTTGATGAAAACATGGATGATCTCAAATATTATGCGGGGACATCAAACATCCTTAAGTATTGAAACCCTCCCATACCATCAAGGAAACTATATATTCTAACCATGTCAAATTTCAATGCATACGGGAACAGATTGAAAAAATTTCAACGTTGGCCCCATTCGGTGGAATAAATTTGTGATGGGTGTATTGGAAGTTCCATGTCAAATTTCAAGATAGTTTCGACAATGATTCTATAGAAGGGAATGATGAATGATGGCAATGAGAGGTGAATGATGAATGTTGATGAAAATTTGGACGATCTCAAATATTATGTGGGGACATCATACATCCTTGAGTCTTGAAACCCTCCCATACCGTCAAGGCATGTGTCTAGTCTAACCATGTCAAATTTTGATGCATACAAGTACATATTGAAGAAATTTCAATGTTGGCCCCATTCATTGCTCACTATGCAGGGTCGGTGCATGACATTTGTGGTGGGTGAATTGAAGCTTCTGCGACATAAACTTGACTTGGTAATTCAATAATCAAATCCTCATTAAGTATTATGCGGGGACATCAAACATCATTAAGTATCAATATTCAAGTTTTATATGTTTACTAAACAATATTTAAAATTTCATAAAGTAAGTAGTTTAGATCCTTATTAAATTCCAAATTTCATAATGGTGGAGAAAACTCCCTCACCCTACTAGGTGTTTTTCATAGCGCTTGAGCTTGTGAAGGTTCAATTAGGGCTTATTGTCATTGTTTCCCCCCTTGACCATGTTTAAGAATTAATATCCATTTCTAATGCATAAAATCTACTAATGGTTCCCACATCCCACTCATAGGCTTGCAAACAATCCATACAATGGACTCATGTGTTGGCTCAAGCACTCATTCAAGGCTCTTGAGTTCAAGAATATTCAACAATATATTGAGGCACTTGTTTTCCTTCCTCAACCATGGTAAATATTCTATGATATATACTCAGTGCACAAAACCTCCTATTGGAGCCCATATCCAACGTTGATTCTAAAAACCCCTTAGATAGGGCTTGTATTATGGTTTGCAGGTGTTGTTCATGGTGATTTATCCTAATAAGTGATGTTTAGGGAATAAGGTCCAAGTTTTTTCCTCCCCTAGCCATGGAATTTGAGCTCAAGAAGGTTCAATTAAGGCTTAAGATCCTTCTTTCCCCCTTAACCATGTTAAGCCCTCAAGACCCATTTCTATTGTACAAAACCTACTCATGGAACCATATCCTTCTTTGGATTCTAAAGAACACCAACTACAATCCTAAGAACCATTCCTAATGGGGGGGTCTAACACATTTTTATTTAGGGCATATGATGTGGTTTAATCATGGTACTTGTATCCCTCAAATAGTCCAAAAATAACCTACAAGGGTTCTATGTGATGGCTCAAGGACTCATACAACACTATATCCTAAGAAGTTGTGTGGGTTGTAGTTGTTTTTCATAGAAGTTAAGTCTAAGAATGTTCACTTAGGGAGCAAGTCCCTTGTTTCCCTCCCTTGAGCTTGGTTAGACCTTGAGACCCATTCTTGGTTCAAAACTAACTTATTCATGGTGCCCAAATTTCACTTGGAGGTGAATGATATGTTACATAGGTCATGTGTGGTGGTTTGACTACTTTTATATGGTTATTGAGCTTGAGAATCAAGGTTTAGGGTTGAACACTCTTGCTTCCTTTCATCAACTATAGTCATGAACCTAAGACCCATCTATGATGAATAAGACCTCATAATGTCACACATATTCAACTTGTATGCCAAAGACTCCCTAGAGAGGACTTGTGTCATGGTTTTTAGGTGTTGTTGATGGTGGTTTAGCTCAAGAAGGTTTAGTTATGGATTTACGACATTGTTTCCAACTTTCCATGTTTATGCCTCTACACACATTTTTAATGTAAAAGACCTAATCATGATTCATATATCCCTCTTAAAGGCCAAAGTTTTGTTATGTTGGTTTGAGGACTTGTTCAAGGCTCTCAAGATTTAGAATCTTCAACAATATTATAAGGCACTTTGTTTCATTCTGTTAGCGATAATTTTTGTCTTGGGCTCGAGAGCATCCAGGTCTGCAGGTTGCATGAAGAATGCCCAAGCGTAGCACATAAAGCCCCATTTCAGGCTAAAAATCAAGTAAGGGGGCGAAATTATGTTGTCAACGGCCCAGATTCATCCATAGGAGCAGATCGACGATCGGCGGGAAATCACAGTTAGCGGAGTTGCACCAGGATTAGTGCGATGGGTAGCGCCTATATAAATTCATGAAGGATCTCGACCGTCCATCCAAAAGGACATGTGGTGCATGATCATGTCATGTCGACATTCGGGGATTCGAGGGGTAAGAGCTCCTCGTCATTTTACATCTCGAAACCCCAAACCTTGAAATGTCTATAAGCGCCCTTCAAAGCCGAGCCCACGGTCCTAGCACCGGGTCACGTCAAGTGAGCCTGATAATGGAGGCAACCCTCTTCTAACATCAAATTCCATCTCGACCGTTCCTCTAGAGGACACGTGGCATACATCCGTGCTTTCGTGGTTTGGTCAATCGGGATTTTGAGAAGCGTTGCATCGTGAACCCCTGGTGCCAGAAATCCCGAAAGAATCAGGACCGTCCATATGAAGGACACATAGCACAAGATCTGAGCCACAGGTGGGGCCTTTCAGGATTTTCATAGTGAAAGCGTCGAAGTCATCTCAGCCGTCCATCCATCGATGAAACTCGGGTGCATTAGAGGGGGGAGGTTCAGAATTGGGCGTGCATCTCTCGAGTGGCCAAAATTAGAGCGCCCAGATCAACGACTCTCTAGCATTTCCGGCCCCCCTTTACCATCCTTCCTTTAGTTAAAGGGGGGAGGGGTCTGGAATGGTGGGGTATTGACGAAGGGCCCCATTCCTGTCGTGTCACCTTTTGTATCGTTCTCCCCCCCCTGCCGTCTGTTCTCCACCTGACCGTGCGACAAGGCTCGTTCCCTTTAGCCCCTCCTCGTCCTTCGACATCTGTCCATCTCCCCTCTCTCTATCCACATGGTCCCTCGTAGCAGTCCAGCGAAGTAGCATCCAAAGAGAGACCGTCCAGCTGATCCAGGTGACACCATTAGGAGACCTCCACATCCCGGAAGCATGGATGATTTTAGGGGCTAAATTTCTCTCATGGGATAACTTTCCATAGTTTTTCCAAAAACGATATTCACTATTTTAAAAATAATTCGCCAAAATTCTATAGGATAAAATTATTTTACCTTAAAAATTGCCAAAATTTTATAAAAACTATATAAAATCCTTAGAAATTTGAATATTTTTACACAAATATCACCAAATAGTTATAGTTGGCATATGAAGGATAAGTAAGATTCGCCAAGGTTTATACATTTTAAAATGAATTTCCATGCTTAAAATCATCCCTACCCGGAAGGCAGAGTTGACCGAGGCTGTCCCTAGTCCTAAGAAAGCAGTTATTGTGGTTGTTGCTGGTGGTTGAGCATCATCTCCGCCATAAAAAGAAAGTCCAGCAAAGGACTCAAGCTGGTTGATTCATCTGCAGCAGGAAAGTCCGAAATCTGATAGCGTCTGTCTTGGGTGCACGATCGTCCAGAGTTTGCATGCACAGACTATCGGAAGACATGCAGACGCAATGTTTTAATTGCAGTGTCTCGTTTTCACTGCTGTGTTTTGTTTTGAGTATATGTAGGCATTCTCGCCATTTTTGCAAGCATCGATGGTAGAGCAAAGCTCCCGACTATAGAGTTTTAACATATATTCTAGCTTTTCGGTTATGCATCTGTATGTGATATTTCTTGTTTAATGACAGACAGTCTTCCCACTCCATCTAATTTTCATCTCATACTGAGAGAGTTCGTGAACCACTGATTCGTGCGAATTATTGCAATTATGCTATGATAAAGGATTTATTGTTGCATTATTGTATTCTCTGGTTTTTAGCATTTGAATGTAAGAAGATCTTGTGTTTAGATACCTTCCCCTACTGTCTGTTTGAAACCTGATGTTACGGCAGACCTTTGCAGTTCTCCTATACAACTCTTCCCCCTACTCACCCTTACTACAACTCACTGTCTGAAGTTATCTAAGACCTCACTTGCCCATGCATGCCTGGCCTAGTTTCGGAGTTAGAACCACATCGTTTTGAGTTAACCTCCATCTGATCACCCCATTAAACATATCGTGACATAAAATGATGGGCGTCGGGCTCTGATCCTGCTGCAATCCAGGGGTGACTTCCATCACCAACACATTCTTTGATGATATATAATGTCTTGTGACCCATCCATGGTCTTGTGTGGTGACCTGAGGACTTGTTCATGGTGCTTGAGCTAGATATGATATGTTTGGGGCTTAAGTTGTTGTTTCCCTCCCTTGACCATGGTTAAGGGCTTGAGGCTTGTTTCCGTACCACAACCATGGTCAAGTCCCTGAGACCCATATGTAGTATGCAAAACATATAAATGGAACTCATGTACAAATCTTAGGCCAAATACATTGAAGTGAGAGCTCATGGCATGGTTTCTAGGTGTTGTTCATGGCACATGAGCTTAAGAAGGTTCAATTATGGATTAAGTCCTTTACTCCCCCCTTAACCATTTTTAGGTGTTAAGACCCATTTCTGGGGAACAAAACCTACTCATGGCACCTGTATCCTACTTGGAGGCCTTCAAGGAAGCCTTACAAATGAGTGATGTGTTGGTTTGAGGACTTATTCAAGGCTCTCGAACCTAAAAATATTCAACAATATCCTAAGGTACTTGTTTTCCTTCCTCAACCATGGTTAAGGCCTCTCTACCCATCCTTACTACAAAAAAAACTACTAATGTTGTCCTTATCCAAATCTTATGCTTATAAGGACCCCCTAGAGAGGGATTGTGTTGTGGTTTCTAGGTGTTGTTCATGATGATTGAGCCTAAGAAGTGACATTTAAGGCCCTCATATCCCACTCAAGTGCTACAAAAACCTAACCATGTACTCAATAACTATCCCATGTGTGGAACCGAGACATGTTATTTTTTAGGTCCTTTGTTGTGGTTTAATCATGGCCCACCCATATCCCTCTAGTAGGAAAAAGATACCCTATGAAGCTCTTGTGTCATGGTTCAAGGATGATTTCAATGACATATCTTGAGAAGCTTCATGGTTTTTCTTTTTGGTGCTTGAATCAAGACTCTTCATTTAGGACATAAGGCCATTATTTCTCTCTCTTGACACTGGTTAGACCTTAATACTAATTATTGGTTCATAAAAACCTATTCATGGATCCCATATCCCATTTGGACATTAATGATACCCTATAAAGGTCATATGTGGTGGTTTGAGGACTCATCCTTGGTGCTTGAGCTTTCTAATTAAGGTTTAGGGTCGAAGGATCTTGTTTCCCCCCTTTAACTATGATTAACGCCCCAAGACCCATCCATGATTCCTATGACCTTGTAATGATGCCCATTTGTTGAATACATGAGACCCATCTACTTCACACTAAACAATTGGTTCATAGAACTATATTCTATGGCCTAAAAAGTTAGGTTTTTGGTCCACACCATGATATATATATATATATTAAAATTTAAAAACATTAAAAAAAGCATTATATAAAAAATTATATATTAATTATATTAAAAAAAATCATTATATAAAAATTTATTTATTAATTATATTAAAATTTAAAAACATTAAAAAAAACAAAACCAAAAAAATAAAACCAAAAAAAAAAACAAATTTCAAAAAAAATAATTGCATTGCCTGCGCCCATTCACGACAGCAAGAACTAGAGCAACAAAGGGTGTTCTCACGCCCATCTAGAAGAGAGAAACCCTGAGCAGAGAAAAACCCCACCTGTTCTTGGACTAGGCGCATGAGAGAAGCTCCCATTTGGACAACAACAATTCAACTTCTAAATATACATCGACATAGGTAGAGAAGCCATACCCATGGATTGGAGATATTCAGGGGTTGACATCATGCCGCAGAAATCAGTAATGGGTCTCCAATATCTGATCTTTTTACTAATTAGTTAATGGTTATGAGTTATTTGCTTTGTTGTTTACTAGGGTTTCCAAGCAAATTATAGGCTAGAAACCCTATGATTCCCAGGGCTAGAAACCTTTCTCCATAGCATGGAAAGTAATCGTAACTCACTGTAGCATCCTCGTGAATTTTCATTGTATATTCTAAGAAGCTCATCGTAGCTTATCGTAGCTTCTAAGAGAGTGTTTTCCCTCATAAATGATTCTCTATATGCAACTCGATCCTCCTGTAAAATAGAGTTGCACTGATCTCCAAGACAAAAACAATACATCTACCAGGTTGTGGGGAACATACCCCTCATCCATATGAACAGTAAGCCCAAAAATATTATTCATGAATATCATAACCTATATGTTAAATATCAACATCTCTTTGATCTCCATTCTCTTGTTCCCAATCATATAAAACATTACAAGAAGAAAATGGTTCATGGATAGCATTGTTTTTGTCACATTCTTCTTTAGAATATGGTTCATGGATGGCATTGTTTTTGTCACATTATTCTTTAGAATATGGTTTTTATTCTAATGGAATATGGTTGTTATTCTAATGGTTCATGGATGGCACTGTTTCTGTCACATTCTGCTATTATAATTCCCTAGACAATATCCTTGAAGTGGAATATGGTTGCTATTATAATGCCTTAGAATAAGGTAAA
Organism: Picea abies; assembly: GCA_900067695.1. Lineage (NCBI taxonomy): Eukaryota > Viridiplantae > Streptophyta > Pinopsida > Pinales > Pinaceae > Picea > Picea abies. The sequence goes on from CBVK0100352587.1 coordinate 14,103, forward strand.
CTTTTGCATGTAGATTACTCTCTAAATATATTGAAAAGATCACATTGAACAAGTGTAAATTCTAAGAATGTATCTACACAATACAAACTTCACTCCATTGATTTCCTTGTTAGTTCTTATGTTTCATTACATTTGATCTACAATTTATCAATTTCATTACACCTACTTCCTCTATAGCCCTCACAATGTGGTACTCCACATCAATATGCTTATGCTTAGAACTATAATTTGGCTTCTTAGTCATTACAATGGTGCTTTGGCTATCACATTCGTTTTCTAAACTAGCCTACTTGATAGCAATATTGTTTCATAATCTCAATAACCAAAATGTGTCTTTGATAAATTTTGTTGCAACAACATATTGTGCCTTTGAACTAGAAGAGACAATGATGGTTTGTGTCTTACTCATCAACCTCACTACTGATTGGAACAAATAAAATACATTTGCACTTTTGGACATTTTCTTGTCCACATCTCCAACCCAATCTTCATCGACAAACTGATGTAAGTCAAAACTATCATTACCTTGATCTTTATTACTAAGACATAAACGTTGGTTCCTTATACATATGATAATATTATTTTAACAACCATCCAATGTTCCTTTCTTGGATCAAACATAAATATGCTCCCTATTCCCACTAAAGAAGGTGGAATTCATTCTCACATGACCTTAAGAGGGTTGATCTTCATTTCCCTAGTAACTTGCAAGCCTCCATGTTTAGGGACCAATTGTGCAAGAATTCATCGAGGAGGGTCAATATCCATTATATATAGCTTAGGTTCAACCCCCCTCTACTTTTGTACCCTACAACAATAGTATTATTGGATGAAGATAAGGAAAGGGAAGATTGGAAAAAGGTGTAGAAAGATCCTAGGTACCATGGCAAGGGTGACAATAGAAAATTTGTGGCATATGATTTGACGAAGGATTGTAGAGATTAGCAATAGTTAATTAGTAAGAGATGAAGTAACAATAGCTACATCATCATTTTTTTTTTCACAAGGGTGTGAAAAAAATTAATTTGGGAGGTGATGACAGGCCTCCCAATTGTAGTATCATGAGGCCCATTTTAAAAATATTTTGATCATATTTGTACTCTATGAGACCTCTGTTAACCATGATTAATATAATTGTGTTGGGTTTTGTGTAATTTATTGATTATGAAATGATTTGGATGATTGAGTGGGTGTTGTATCATATTTTAGATATGATTTTGATGATTTCATGCACGCCTAAGGTTCCACTAACATATGGTTCAAGAAGGTTGAAGTCCAAGGATTCCCTTCACCAACATTGCATGAGAGAAAATGTGGATTGTGTCCCCCTCATCAACCTCCAAGGATTTACAATCCCACAATCACCCAAGGCACCTAATCCATCGTCATATCCATTTAAAACACTAAATGGGAGATGATAACCTAGAAAAAAATAGGTCCCTAGAACATACAACTATGGAACTATGCAACTTGAGCAACTTGATATTGAGCTTACTTATGCAAATTATGCAACTATGCAACTTATGCAACTATGGAATTTTATGCAACTATGCAACTTATGCAACAAGACTTTGATGATATTCTTGTAAGTTTTAAACCTGCGAAGTAAAGCAATGCATATATATTCTTAAGCATGACGCACCCACACACACACACATGCAAAGAATATAACACATACCCAACAATTCTAACTTGATATTGAGCTTACTAAGGAACACAACGCCATGTCATCTAATATCTCATCAATGAATGGAATAGGGAACTTCTCCTTTATGGTGATTTTATGAATTTATATATGCAACTTATGCAACTATGCAAGGAACAACTTGATATTAAGCTTACTTATGCAACTTATGCAACTATGAAACTTTATGAAACTATGCAACTTATGCAACAAGACTTTGATGATATTCTAAATTTATATTGATCTTACTAAGGAACACAATGCCATAAGTTATGGAAGACTAAGTCATTGGCATTTATGGAAGACTAATTCATTGACATTTATGAAGATCGAGGTATAAACAAGTCCACACATACCCACTACATTTTCTAGTAAGAATGCACACACTTATGAGATGTGACCTAAATAATAACACAAAACTTCATTTTTGGGGGGATTGGTTAATTTCTATAGATTCTTTTAGGAAACTTAACCAAACAACTTAACCAAATCTTAAGAGGGAATTTCGCAGGTCACTGTCACCCAACTTAACATAGATTCACAGTGGTTCTTAACAAAAAAAGGGTGATATAGAACACTCGCAAGAGTTATACAATACACACATAAATTATGTGAAATTTTATGCAACCATTCAATAAGGATGCACACTACCTACACTAGACTTATTATTAATTCGATTGATTTTCATATGAATAAAGATCTTTTGTATTGACTTGATAGGATGTGCTCACTTGCAAATGAACCTAGGGATGTGCTCATGGAAATGGAAATGGAAGATTATAGTTTCTTAGGGGGTTCATGTCTTCATTAACCATTAGATAGCATTAACCTATTTTTTGCATGTACATCTTCCTATCATATCAAGGGTTGTTATGGAAATGCCTCCAATGGAAATGAAGATAATATTTTCAACATAGTAAGGATATGAAAATGATTTATTTTTTTATTTTTTTATTTTTTTTTATCTTAATGATGAATTTAATGAAGCCACCAATGACAATAGCATTAATAAAGATATTGTTTATATATTAAAGAGTTTTATGGAAGCATTAGCAAATTGAAACTAAATGACTATAGGTTCAAAGATTGGAATTGGTTATATGAGAAGATAGAAAAAAGATTCTCAAATTGGTGCTATAAATGGCTATCTTGAGGAGGTTGTAGGTTGAATTTCGTGAAATTAGTACTTGAATTTATTCCGATGTACTAGAACTCACTAGCACATATACCTAATTTAATATGCTGGAAAAAAGACAAGGGAAAATGTTTTAGTTTCTTATGGACGGGGAAAAGAGAAAAATAAGGCACCCCTTTGATTAAGTGGAGCAAGATAGCAAAACCAAAAGAAGTTGGGGGATGGGGGCCAAAAAATATTCACAATTTTGACAACCTTTGGTAGTAAAGAGTCTATTGAGACTCTTAAATCATGGAGGCCTACATAGTCAAGTAACGATGCAAAAATAAAATGAACACTTGTCCTTTGAAGATTGGATAAGACTCCCACTAAAATATATATTTGGAACCTCCAATTTCCAATGGTCTAAGGCTCTAATAAAAGCCTTCCCTCTTGTTGGGAATTGGTTAGCATGGATAGTAGGAAATGGGGCCAGAGTAAGAATAGAGGGAGACCCTTGGGTAGGTTGTGCAAGTCATCATACAATATTAGAAGAATTGACTAATTCCTTAAAAAAACAGGGTATCTATCACTTGGAAGATGTAGCAGATCTAGAGCTCTCTTTAATTTGTCATCAAGGTTGGAAAAAGGTAGATAGTTTGGGTCTTTAAGGAGAAAAAGATATTAAGTGGAATAATTATGTGAAAAAAATCCAGTAGAGCACCATGAGGTTAAGAGATGACGAAGATGAGATAATATGGTCGAAAAATAACTCTTTAGGAAGATTTACTCCACACTTTGGATATAAAGCAATGTTTTAGAGGAGGAACAAGTCAAACATTTATGGTGGTGGAAACCCATATGGAAGATAAATTCCCCCATGAAAACCAAAATTTTATTATATTTAACACTTTCCAATAAAGTTTTGACTTGGGAAGTATGCAAGAAAAGAGCATGGCAAGGCCTAGGTAGATGTGTTTTGTGTAAACAACATGATAAAACTATACATCATTTATTAGTACATTGTCCATTCACCAAAGAGGTATGGTAGGAATCTTTGATATTGGTAGGAGGACAAGGTTCATGACAATTAGCTACAATGGTATAATGTTGGGGGAATTGGTTTAATGAAAAGACTTTGAAAGTTCATAGGGCCTTTCCTTGCATAGTTTCGTAGGCCCTTTGGCTAGCTAGAGATGATATGATTTTTCAAAATAAGGACACCCGTTCTTTTAGGTCATGCATCAAATTAGATTTAATTCTGAGGGAATTAAAAAACTTAGATCTGAAAAGTCTTGAAGTGTAACCATAAACCCAACTTTGAAGTGTAACCAAAAACCCAACTTATGCAACTTTACGCAACTTTATGCAACATGCAACTTTATGCAACAATGAAACTTATGCAACTATATGCAACTTATGCAGCTATGCAACTAGTATATGCAACTTATGAAACTATATGAAACCATATGCAACTTATGAATGTGTGACCTATATCCTCCTAATGCAACTTATGAATGCAACTATATCCTCCTAATGGCTCTAAGTTCCTTCTTAGAGGCCTTGAGAGCCAACTATGATGCATAAAACCTGTGAATGGTGCCCATATGGTGTCCTAATAGCCATTATTATTATTTAAAGCATATCAATGTTGCCCATATTCCAAATTGGAGGCCTTGATCTTGGTCATTAAGCACATGAAGCTTAATCCACCCAAGCACCATAGTCTATTAAATAGGATAGATGTGGTGGTTTGAGGCCTTGTTAATGGCCAATGAGCCAAAGAAAATATGTTTAGGACCTAAGGCCTTTTTTTTCCTCTCTAGTCATGGTACACACCTTGAGACCTATTCTTATTATGAAAACATACCAATGGTTCCAAATGCAACTATATTCTCAAATATTGGTGAGTGGTCAAATGCAACTATATGCAACTATATCGCATCTTATGCAACTATATGCAACTATATTGCAACTTATGCAACTATATTGCAACTATATGCAACTTATGCAACTATATGCAACTATATTGCAACTTATGCAACTATATTGCAACTATATGCAACTATATTGCAACAATTTTGTATGCAACTATATGCAACATGCCTATGCAGCATGTTTATCCAATGACAAATCAGTCAAAAATTCCATGTAAACTTCAATCTCAAATTTTGTTGAAGTGTCGCCTCCATGACCCAACTTCAAAACACATTCTAGTTGTTGTTGTAAGTTTGGTTTTTGAAGAAAGATAGAAGTCAAAACATGAAGAGAAAAGTAAGTAGTCTTGTTTCCAATGGAAAACTGATTTCAAGTTTTTCTATCACCCATTCTAGAACATCCCAAAGTGCTTCCTATCCTTCCACCATGGCCATTTGGGAATATGTATTCCCAAACAAAATTTTGAAGAATCAATAGGTTCCTCAACATGGAAGGAGAGATACCCCTTATTGGATCTTTATTCATCAAAAGAGATTGCCTCTACAATCCCCTCTAGGATGAGGAAATTTGGTCCTCTAAGGTCTCTTTGTTATTTCAGTTTGTCGGCATCCCTATTGATTGTCTCCCCCCTTATAGATACTCCTTGGATCCCACCGGTCACATTCTAGCTCCTTGAAGAAGGTGATTAGAGAGGATATCCACAAACAATACATCTAGGTCAATTGAACACCCCTTAGGGACTCGACCCTAAGATGGCCTTCTACTTCAAGCACTTCATATAGCTAAAGGATGAACTTATAGTCAAACTTGCCTATACTCAAATACATTGGATGCATATCCTTAGGATTTCTCTTGGCAAGTTTAGGGTTTGATCTCACTAACTCCCAATTGGGTAAATCATCACATTCCTCGTTAGAGAGGATTTGCCAATTGTGTCAATTGCAAGATATTGAGTCAGATGCAAGAGAAACTCATCTTTAGATGTTCCATTTATTATAATATTAGAGGGAGGTTCCATTGAATCTACCAGGAGTACTGGACTTGGGTCGCTCCCTCAATATTTTTCTCCTCTATCCATATCAAAGATGCATAGCTCTTCTTATATGGGAGGTGTTAGAACACAAGACATGTCTCTTCTTATATGGGAGGTGTTATAACACAAGACATGGATCCTATAAGGATTCCCGAGACAGATCTCGTTAGACATTTAATCATTAGTCCACATCATATCCACTAGTCCTTCCAAGTTCATTCATGTTGATGTTGCATTTCCATGTGGTGGAATTTAATTGGACCTTGTGTTTAATGAGCCAACCATGTCTAAGGATTCTCGAGACAGATCTTGTTAGAAATTTAATCATTAGTCCAAATCATATCCAACTATCATAGACTCATTCCTTTGTGGACTTGATGCATCTTACCATGGAGAAACATGAGAGTGGATGTGGTTGTATTCCTTATGCAGGAAAAAATCTGATGCAATATGCTTCTAGCAAGTGTCAAGTGTCTAACAAACTTAAGCCATGGAACCCTAGGCCCACCAAGGCATCTAAACCTAAAATATTATGCATTAGGCTTAAGTCTGGGTACCATGTTTCTAAGAAAGTTCTTGCATTGGAAATATTTGAAATGACAAATCTGCTCAATTCCTATGGATCTGATATAATTTTTTTATTTAGAACTGTGAATATGATGATGGACTACTAACTAACAACACGTGCACATGCAACTGAAGGTACAACCAAATAGGTACTTGTCAAATATTTCTTCGTTGAGTGAGGAAAGCTTAGGACAAATGGAGGCTGGAAATGTGACTGCATCTAGTAGATATGATAAGAAAACAAGGACCAGAGGTGAAAAAGTCAGAATAAAATTTTGTAGACGCATGAAATTTTTTCTTGCTGAAGGAGGATCATGCTCTTATGATGATGAGAGCATAGGAGACATAGATGTTCCACTCAGGTATAAGCATCTGGTGAAGCAATGGGTACCTAA
>CBVK0100352588.1:0-20833 GCA_900067695.1 Picea abies
TCATGGAAATCGTCGGAATGGAACGAAACCAAAGCCAACCTATGAGGAATGGCTCATAATGATGGAATATGATGATACATGCCAAATGGACCCCACAATGCTTCTCAAATACCCCTGTACTCGCTATAACATCCATCTGGCTACTCTAGTCATCATAAGTCTCTGCCCTGTGATGATGTCCCAAAGTGGTGACATTACAGGCTCCAACATTCTTCAGGCCAAAAGGAATCTTATAATACACAAACATGCCCCAAGTACAAATAAAATTTATTTTATGTTGGTCCTTGGGTTTGATTTGAATCTGATTATATCCCGAGAAACCATTCATGAACGAAAAGACCTCACAACCTATGCACTCATCGACAATCTAATTGATGAATGGGGTAGGAAAATTATCTTTCGAACATGCCTTATTCAAATCACAGAAGTACATGCACATACGAATCTCGCCCTTTATCTTATTCACCGAAACCAGGTTTGACACCCATTCCATAAACTATACAGGGTAGATAAAACCAACTTTGAGTAGTTTTTCTACTTCTGCCTTAATTGCTTCCGCTTTTCCAAGATTTATTGGACAAAGCTTCTATCAGACCATTTTAGCATCACGATAAGTCATAATTTCATGCTCGACAATTTGTGGGTCAATGCCTAGAATTTCCTCGTAAGACTAGGCAAAAACATCGCAGAATTATTTGAATAACTCAGTGTAAGTTTGAATCACTTCGGGGGAGGAGTTTGCTCCGATGAAAACATTCTCTACAATGCTAGGGGTTTTGGAGATATCAATTGCAATCATTGTAGAAATTCTCGCCATGTTACCCTCGACATAAACTCCATGCGTAGCCAGAGGATTGATAGGACAAGAATTATCTCCATTCACGGTCGAAAAATTCTCTCGCCTCTATTCTCCTTAACTCGGGAAGGAAGTAAGATCTATGATGTAGATCATCCCAAGGTCTCTCGGGACTAGTCATTACCTCAAGAATTGCCTCGTCAGAGGGAAATACCAAGTCTAAAGGATCTTGAGTGGCAAGAGAACCTTGAGCCCAAATAGGCTCGAGAACTGGATCTAACTCCCGTGGGGGATTCAGATCGGGGTTGGATGAATTCTACTAGACAATGTTGTATGCAAACTTAGCCGCAGACAAGGGCATGACCATGCCAAGATGCCCTGTCCCTTCCATTGAGGTCGATGGGGAAGGTAAAGTCCATAGATTGTTAAAGTAGCTCATTCAAACGATGACACTTGTAAAATTGCAGCCCTTAGTTGGTCGGGAACAACCAATATAAGCTTTACATCACCAGAAGGCAGTGTGTAATCAAAAGTTCCCATCAATGAAGAAAACAAACCAACACCTAAGTTGACAGTGCTAGGCTGTGGGATATCAATCATCGAGATCGCGGAAGCCCTCGATGAAGGGTTGGGACGGGGAAATAAAACTAGTCAATGGTCACAATCCGACCCTCGTGTGGAAAACACAAGACCCAAAAAACCATAGCAACCACTTCATTCATTGCATAAGTGCAACTCCTTCCTAACAACAAGTTGTAGTCGAGAGGTTCATCAACCACTTCAACTTCGACACACATATTTTTTCCACCCAACTGCATGGGGAAATAAGGAATAATTCCATGTGGTATAAATGACCAGTCGTCAAATTCCGTAGGCAACATAGGTGATGGAGACAACCCAAGATGGCCAATGGCCTTCTAACATTCCAGTGAAATCACGCAAGTTGAGGCACCCTCTTCAACCACTGTATGGAAAATGTTCTGCGTAAAAGATCTCGTGGTGTAAGACACTACTGTCTGAAATGCAACGTGGTAAGGAAGACGGGGTTTTAATTTGGTTGGATCGAAAACGATCACTTCTGGGTTGAAGTCTTTGCTGCTCCTAAGACAGACAACAAATATTTTCTCTGCGAGGGGAAACTCTGGAGGACTTCCAAAGTAGACATCGCGCAAGGGGTCTGTGCCAAATCCTCTACAATGGAGTACTTATGGGCGGCCCTTATGTTTGGATTATGAGAAGCCTTCTTAAACTCACCTTTAGGGATGCGAGTCATGGTTTCACCCACCACCTTGTCAATTTGGAAAGGATTCGGTAGTTTAGTGGATTCTTTTCCCTTCTCGGCATATTTCAACATTCCTTAATCTCAGGCCTTGGTCATTAAATGAGCCTCGACATTCATCATCTAAATATTTGTGGCCGATTTGTTATTAGTAGGCGCAGGGGGTCCCTAACTGCCCCTAGCCGTGCTCGTGGATGCTGAAGCTTGAGCCATGTTTTTCCCTTGCGTAAAAGGTTTTGTTAGCACAACAGGCTATTGCTGCACCAATATCTTCTTAGTTTCTGCAAGTCAAGGGAACATATGAGTTGGGTGGTCCTCCGTGCAAACATTACACAGATACTTCAACTTCTTCTTCTCCATTTCCCCCCCACCAACATTATTGGTAGCCTTTTTATCCCCTTTACCCTTCTTATTCTGTTGTTTCTTTTTTCCCTCATGCTACGGGTTGGCCTTAGGGTTCGTCGATTACACACTGTGTACATACGACGTTTGGGTAGGTGGAACAACCGCACTTGGAGTCTGGCTGGCCACAATCAGTTGTATCGAAAATTGTTGCAATTTATTCGATAACAAGTCTGTGGAATTACTTTGTGATGATCCCACAACACCATCGACATGGGGTCCATAATTTTTCTTGGCCTTATCGAGAGTAGACCGTGGAACATCTGGAAAAATATCGTAGAGCATGCTGGACTGAGAGTAGATCAGTTCAAGTTGTTGTGCTCTCATAATCGCCTCCTCTTCTGAAAACACTCTAGAAGTTGCTACATCCTTGGATACGCAGGGCACCAAAGACTTCAACAACCACTCAAGAAAGAAAGTAGGAGGGACCTTGACCTTAATTAAGCTCTTTCTACGCCACCATTCTTGGATATGATCAGATATGTGGTTGGCCTTGGTTTGATCAAAGTTGGCCATCAATTTGGTTCCGACATCGTATCTCACAGGTAATGGGAAATGGTTCAAGAAGACCATTTCCAATTCGTTGAAGTAAAAGTACCTTGAGAAGTCGAGCTCAATATACCATTTCGCAACACACCCTATAAGAGTGCATTGGAAAGGGTGCAACTGGACATAGTCGTCCTTCAATGAGTTTGATGAGCACCATAAATGAAAATTTGTCACATGATCACTGGATCTTCGCTAGGCTTGCCTTCAAATTTCAGAATATCCTAGGGAAACTTAGTCGGCATGGGGGCCAACACAGATCGTGGAAAATTGGGTCATTTAGTTATCTCGACAAGTCTGGCAGATGTAGCGTATCCAGAAATGGTAGTTTTATTTGTGAACTATTTACAGGAAAAGAGGGTCCTGGAGTTTGACTGACACCAGGTTTCCAGGAAAAGTTGGACTGCTGGCCAAGGTTTTGGTAAAAACTGTGGCCTTGACCAGCATAGGGTAACTGCGTCTATTGGGTTATCATCAAATGACTCCTATAATTAGACGACATAGCTTGTGCGAGATTTCTCCCTGCATTGTGTTCCAAGGACATTGGAAGGGGTTGCCCTGAGCTGATCCGATGGGCATGGGTACAGAGCCATGTCTGGGGTTCCATTGAGCCTGGAAGGGGTTTCCCCCAGCTGATTCGATGGGCATGGGTATAGATCCCTGCTTAGGGTTCCATTGAGCCTGGAAGGGGTTGCCCCCGATTGACATCCCTTGCGAGGGAATTGATCCCTGCCAAGGATTCCAAAGACCCTTTGTGGAGAAAACTCTAGTCGTCGCTCCCTGTGAAGGAATAGTACCTTGCACCAGGTTTTATTGACCAAAAATGAGGTTGCCCCCGACCGAGACAACAACCAAAGAAAAAAATTTATTCCCAAATGCATCGAACAAGGAGAATGACATAGATCCCACTAACGTTTTAGAAGATGAAGGTCCTAAACTTCCTCCACCAAACAAGCTATAATTAATGTTTGGCCCGATTGGCTGCTGAAAAGCAACACCAAGCAAAGGGGACAGATGAGGTATATGACCTCCACCGTAAGGGATAAAATTAAAAGGGATGGAAGTGCCCCCAGGTGACCATTGCACGAGAGTGTTTGAGCTCCCTTCCCCCATACCCATGGTATGTAAGGTAGAGTAAGTAAGAACCGAGTTTGAATCAAAGCCGAGCATCCCATATGAGAAGGGAGGGCCCATCACACTTTGAGTAAACAGAGCAATTGTTGAAGCTGATAAAGATATTAGACCACTATGGTCCTCACTGGAGAAGGTGGGAGAGGAGGTAGGATGCCCCCATTCAGAAGGGAAAATATGAATCAAGATCAATGTCGACAAGTCAGTAATAGAAGGGTTAGCTGGCTTGAGAGATCATGATTCAAGGTAAAAAATGGTAGGTTCCTCTGAAGTCTAATATTATCCTCGTGGTGTAGTCTTGGGCATAGTTTCTTATGGCCCGATCACTTCGAATGACCCTTCTTGGTCAAATCTTCGCTGCAACGGTGGCGGAGGTGGCTCCAATGTAACTTGCGACAAGCCCTGAAGCCTTTGTGACTGACAGAGCTGCTGATCTTCCACTTTGTGAAATGATCAATTGACATAGTAAGGTTTGACTAGCGTTGAAAACCAAGCACACACTAAAATTTTTCCTAAAGACAAATCAAACAGTCGACTATCTAGTAGGAAGGATAGTTACGCCAATCGACATTAGAGAAACTAACCAGTGCAAGTGAAACTCGAACACGGAAGCACCCTTCGGGTATACTCTATGAAGCATGATCTGACGTCTAGCCCAGGTATCACGTTATACCTCCACACTCACCCGTGTAAGTCTCTAAAATATGGGAAACTAGGTTTCCAACTTGTAGTCAGTTACCAGGTGGGTACAATTGACAGTCGGGAAGATCGTAATGAGCAGGATAACAAGTCTGAAGCCTATCAAGGGCATCGAAATAAAATGGTATGGAAGACAACATAAGAGATCGAATGGATTCTAGGTCCACAAAGCTCCGTAGTAAAATGCAGTTGGTATTATTCCCTAGAAAGACCCTCAATATTCGATCCCAACTACGTTCAGTCCGACTTTGGAGGGTTTATCTCCGCTTCCTTTCCTCACATGAACTCGTGCTTATCCCCTGTGTTAGAGTGGGGTCTTAGCTAGCTCTTTTGAAAATGGACTTAAATCACTCCCTAACTCAGACTCGAATGTTTGATTTAACATGGCCTTGAAGAGTTTCCTCTCCAAACCTAATTCAATGAACTAAAACCCTAAACAAGTTTGTGAACCCTAAAAACAGAAAAGTCTAATGTATTTTATATTAGGCGTTATTTTTAAGGCTTGATATACTCACAAGGTATGGTAGTGAAACTAATGGTTTTATAAAGAGGCGAATAAAAAGGAGGAATTTGAAGCCCTTGAAAGCAAAATTACTTCGAATTTTAAAAGCAAAGCTTGTAACTAACTCTTTGTAAACTCAACTTTTCTTAACTAATATTTCAAGATATTTCAAATAAATAAATCCTAAAACTTGCTTTCTCTTGACTACAAGCTACTTATGTTTCAAGAAATCAAGATGAACTTGACAACAAAGAATCTTTTTCTTTTTTGTAAATAACAACTTTAACTACTTTGCCAAATTGAAAATGCAAGAAAATGATTTTTTTTTAACCGCTTTAAAGAGAAAAACTGAAGTAAACTTTTTCTTTTTTCAAAGCAAGTAAAAAAGGATAAAAATAAAACTGAAACAAGACTGGAAAAGACCTTAATCCCACTTCGGATCACAGGGAATCAATCAAGAAACCAAAAAAGGGCAGATCTAAGACTCAAAAGCTTGCTCAAAAACCTTTCTAGGGTAAACAAAAGAAGACTAGGGAAATAAGTAAACTAGAACCTATACCCAAGATATGGCCAGAAAAAAAGACTCATGATGATTCAAGAAAGCCCTAAGAAGTGTGAACTTCAATCAGGAAAGAGAAAAACTCCCTCTTTTTCAAAAAACTTTCATGAAACAGAGACGTGGGCTGTTTACTGTGAAGAGCATGATGTACACAAGCTGACCCAAGACAGGGCGCACACACCTCTGTGTCTTTTCAAAAATGAAAAAGACCAGGCAATATTATAGGGCAGGGACAACTGGTATGCACCCTAGAGGTGACTAGAACCCCTTAATAGACTCAACAAACTTGAAAGAAACTTGAAAGGAAAACAAACCAATCAATCAACCCAAAACCCCCTAAAGAAAACTTAGAGAGATCCTCAGTATGGTCGCCGGTTCTACTAGCAGGAAAATCCCCCCTTTAACTACACCAGGGTTTAATATGTAGACAAAGCGAATGAACATCTAAAAGTTAATATATTATCTACTCTACCCCAAACATACCAAAACAAATGAAAATAAAGCAATAAGAGAAGAGATTAGGTAACTGTACCTTTTATCCCACGTCTAGTGATGATCTCCTCAAGCTCTATAGTTCCAATGACTGCACGTCTCCTCCCAAGGATGAACTGCATCCAAAGATAGAAAAACAAGGAATATAAACATGCTATTATATTCATGAGTTAGGGTTAGATATCAAATGCTAAGTATAAATCAAGGAAAATACACGAAACATCATCATTTGGGACAAGGAAAAGAGATTCTTTTATTCATCAAACAAAGACTGAAACTTACAATCTGTGTCGGCCACCATTCTGCAAACCTAGTTCGGGATCCTCTATACAATGCTCCAAGTACACCTTGAATATACATCTTCTCTCAATATTTTAATCACCTCAAAGGAAGGGAATGAATTGAATGGAGGAAGAAGGAGTTGATGAGGGAATGCTGAGGCAATATCTCACTAAAGGTAGCAAAATCTTGGGCAAGGAGGGGAAGTGAAATTGGGTAGAGTGTCACTGTTCTTATGTTTGGATGTGAAATGAGACCCCAAAAATTCCTTTTATATGAAAAAAGAATGGTTATTCGGTTGGGTGACGGGCCATATAAGGTGAATTAGTTGGGAAACCTCCAATAGCCCATGAATTTCAATGAATTCCTTGCATTTTTTTATTTTTTGCAACTTTTGTAAGCATACACGGGTTGTTTAGTGTGCAACAAGCATATGTACGCGAGTTGTAGTGGTGTAGAAAGTATATGCACGTGGGATGTAATGGTGCAAGGCACATACATCTTCTAAAAAATGGTTTTTTAAGAAGAGCTTCTCAATAGTGCTTTGGCAAAATATGCAAGTAAGAGGGCCAAGGCCATGTATGGAAGGGTAGGGAATTTTAGGGCTATAACACTAAGTTTATAGGAGAGGTCGGTATTGATACTTCCTTGGATAATCCTAGGTTATACATTCCATTTTTCTCCTCCTCCTCCTTTTTATTCCTCAATTCTTCAGCTCTACGATCTTCTTCTGTGATTTTCTACCATTCCTCAGTAGCCTTGTGGGCAACTTCTTCAGACAACCTTTTATGTTCTTCCATGGATTTGTGGGAAAATTCATCCTCCACAACTTTATGGGATCTGGATTCATCTACGGCTTTGTGGGCCTTGGCATATTCTATGGCTTTTTGGACTTCTTCAACATCTTCAGGTGATTTTCCCTATTGGTTCTTTTGTCTTTCCCTTTCTTCTGCATCAAATAATTTTCTCATCACCTCCTCCTCTTTCTTCTCCTGGGATCTTTTATCCACATCCATATTTTCTCGAGTGTTCATTATCACTTTATGTATCTGTTCTTGGAATCAAACTTTCCTTTCTTCCTGGTGTGCCAGAAAAGAGTGGATCTAGTGCATGCTTGCCACGTGGACCAATACTTCTTTGTAGGATTTTACCTCGTGGAAGATTTCTTCGTCTTCTCTTTTTTCATGTTCGAAAGGGGGTCCCATCTTCAAATTTTTGTAATGGTTATGCATGACATCCTTAAGGTCATGTCTTTTCATTGTCCCTGTACACAAGATCAACTCCTTAAGAGTTGTGATTTCCTTCTTTGCATGCAAGATGTTCGTTAAGGTGAATTTTCCTAGCTTAATTGGAAAGTTGGGCTAGCTTCTCTTTTTCATTGTATGCAAGGTAATTTTTATACTTTCTTCAACCATTTGATATGCTTCCTCACAGGCCAAAATATTATCAGAAATGTATCTAGGAAATATATGTGGAGGAGCATTACAATCGTAGACATGAATATATGTATAACGTTTCTCTATATACCAATCTACAATTTCCTGCAGGGTTTCTAATGCTTCTGATGATATTCTTTATAGGGTCTGGGTGGAAAAAAACTAATAGAACGATGTTTTAAATCAATTACAATTTTGATAAAATTACTCCTGATACCTGCTCGTTCATAGCACAAGAGAATATACTTGAATTGGGGGTGATTCAGGGGTCCAATTCCAATTCATTTCCGAGTTAGGGACATATGCACAAATAGCGTCTATAAGAAAGGAGGACATGTAAAAACCTAATTGTGCATCTATGCATGTCTCCCAGATGTTGAGGCTAATGTTGGCCGATAGAATTGATGCCCAGTTGAAAAATGCTCCCTTTTTTCCACCATGTATGCCATGGTTGTCCATTCTTGCTTAAAATGGATGCAATTCTCTTCCCCATATAGTTTGTAAATCATTGTGATTAGAATTGATATGGTGGCTTGAAATATTTGGTCTTGTATACCCTCCTAAGCTTAGAGACAAAGGGCGTTTCTTCATCCCACCAGTCCTTCAAAATTTCTAGAGGCTTCAACTTCTCTTTATCGAAGGTTTCTAGGAACTCGTTCAAATATGTCAATGGTTTTGACAATTTGTATATTCTATGAAAACTTTCGAGAGCCAAAGGGGCTATAGTGTTTCCTTTCCTGTTTATGATGGTATGTGCCTGTGCATTCACATCTTTGTAAGCCCACCTGGCCACTTCAATTTATGGTAATATTGCAGGTAGTGTGATGATGGTATGCATGCCACTTCTCTTTATGTTCTGTTATACTCTGAGGTCTGGATCGTTTTTCGGGAACTCTCCATTGTAGAAAATACCATATGTGTCTTCCCATGTGTGAAAAACTTGATGGATGATATTATGACTGGTATCTGATACTGTCATTGCATCTATGTTTCCTACGCAAGGTATCACTGATGATTGTGAGGTTCTTCCTCTGCGACCTGCAATCTTCTTTTTCTTCAGATCTATCGGGTTCACAAATTTGTAAGTTCTTTTAAGTTTATCAAAGTGTTGGCAGCCAACCCATTTTTTTTGATTACTCTTAAAAAGCTGCCTACACCCCTTGCGGTATCATGACAAATCATTGTCGCTTTATGCTAATCGACATTCGTCTTATCTTTTGCGACAATTCCAATTCAATTTCGTTTTAGTTTTTCACAACTGCAAGTGTGAAAACACTTCTTTTCGCTGATTAGATTGTCGTTGTTTTCAGTTGATACTTGATCACTGGTTTATCATATGATTGCTAAAGTTTTTATCAGACCTTATGTTCTTGATCATTATCTTACCTTGATTGCGTATTTTAATGTATTTCATCGTTAAAACCTTTGGGCATAAGAGTTACTGGTTTTGTTATGATCTTATGAAAATTATAATGGATCTGGTCATATTGTTTTTTTTTTATCCTTGCTATGGGTTTTCACTTGATTCTTACATGAACAAATTTTATTGTATGGTTCTAAGACCTTGGGATACAAACAGTATGATATGATATGCGCCAAATACATTGGCAAGTTCACGAAGGTTTGATGGCAATAGTTTCAAGGCACATAAGTTAATCATATCCAACCTCACGAATTGATACTTGGCATGCTATTTGCAAAGTTTGCTTATACGTTGGTTGTTATATAAGTCCCGAGCTATGGATTAATAGTAAACCTTGTGATTAAAGCGATTGATTGAAATGATAAACGGGCATGTTGGATCGATACTTAATGCAGGTACTGTGTTGGTTTTAAACTTAACACTTGGCGCGTTGTTGTCATATGAGGTGTTGGTGCTAACTCGCATGAATGGGCACGTAGAAGTGGTGATTCATCCATTCGCTGGTCGATGCATTTGTTTAAATGATTATGGTTTAACAGCCCTGAACAGATAATTAATGCTATGCGTGGCGGTGGTAATCCCACCACCTTCGCACGCATGGAGTAGTAATTGGTCTCGTCGGGCATTCAAACCCTCTCCTATCCACTCTGTGCATTCGGTGTGAAACCCTACCATGAGCAGGGGTTATGGCGCCTGTGGTGAGGGCCGAACCTAATGGCAACCAAGCGTTGTTAACTTTCGATGGTGCATATGCCGACCTTGAAGAATTTGGGTGGCTTTCGTTTATACGGAAGTTTGATGGTTTCAACATCTCTGTTGCTCGGCAATTCACACTGTCATTTGACGGCTGTCGAGCCAAAATCGGAGACCTCCAGCTCGAAGTCACCGAACACTTTCTCAGCCTAGCAACTGATCTGTCTGTTAAAGGAGAAAAGTGGTCCAAAAGCTTTAAAGTAAACGACGTCCCATGGACTCTGTTGTTTCGCTCTCGGACAGTGAGGTCATGCAACAGAGGGCTACCTGCGAGTATGCTAAAACCCCGCTGGCACAACCTATTGATGATCCTCAAGCAGTTTGTAACGTGCGAAGGCAGGTATGGATTTGTTTTCCTGTTTCATCTACGTTTGCTGATGGTGTTTATGGGTTTTGAGTTAAGCTTGCCACATTATCTACATCGAAGCCTATTTAAAATGGCCAAGAAGTATAAGAAAAGTCAGGCTGATACTAGCCTTTTTCATGTTGGGTTGATTAAAATACTGGTTGTGTATGAACTTGGTTTACGTCGAGATTCATGGCCCGACTTCCTCAACTGCAATGGTTTTGAGGAATCAGACCCTTCTCCAATCGATAAGCCTGTGGTATCTGAGAGTAAATCTATCCCTATACCCTACAGTGTTTTACTTCCTAAACCTAAGCCTGACTCAATTATGAATTCGCCTATGGCTGTGACTAAAGTTGCTAAGCCCTTAACCACAGAGGACAGGGAAAACACTACTGCTCGAAACAAGAGAAACGCGAGGATGATCTCTCGCATGGAGAGAAACAAGCCCAAGCCTCCTGCCAAAACAGAGCCTGTCATGATCAGTGAGGACTCTGACTCAAGCATCGAACGCTTTCTAGCTGAAGAGGGTTTCTGTGATGAGGAAACACCTTGTGATTTCGTTGATAACCTACCTCCGTGTCTTAAGGGTAACCCTGACTATCCGGGTATCAAGCCACCTTTTGAAACCCGTGGTGAATCGTCAAACCCTCCTCCTGCTCAAAAGGTTATTACACCCTGCGACCAGTGTGGACAGTGGCTAGAACGGTACTATTTGGACATTCCAAAGCTGCAATCTAAGATTCAGGATTTGGAGAACCAGGTAGCTGAGCTCACTGGTCGGAACGATAAGGGGCAACCTAATGATAAAAATCAACGGACCACCGGATCAATCTTGTTTAAAAACGTTGAGTCTGCAACCGCGATTGTTAATTCCAAGTTGACATGACTCCAGCAGCTATAATGGTATATTTTCCCCTCTTTTATACATCGTATTCATAAGCTCTGTTTATGTGTTCAAATTGCTCTGTCATGCATAAGTTTTATCAAACTTCTGGATTGATTATGATGAGATTTGGTTTGATTGACTATAATTGAATTTGATGTTTTTTTATTTGATATGTTTTCTATTTTTGGAACCCGAATGATATCTCTGTTCGATTTGATTAGATCTTGCGCGATGCAATATGCAATTTGGTTGACTGTGTTAATTATATATTGAGACCAATTCGTGTATCAATTGCTAAATAATCGAATTTCGAATAGATGACAATAACAACTGTTATGATATGAGTTGTATCCTGATGATAACGAAATGTTCTATTACAGGGATGGATAGATTATATCAAATCTTTCGATTTATGTTATCACTGAATGCAATTAAAAGCCTCGTTTGATGACTCTGTCAAAACCCTGTTTATTTGATTATGGATCGATCTAATATGATGACTGTTGAGTCAATATGTGGAGTTAGACCGATTACATTGGGAATAATTCATGTATTGTGTTTTTAATAGAATGATATCGATTTGCTTTGGTGATTTTAATTGGGAAATTACAGTTACGAATTTAATTGTGAATTATTTGAGGAACAACGAATGAAAACTGTGATTGAGTTCAATAGATACAGTGATGTATGAAATCGCAAATATTTTCTATATTGGCAATGAAGATCTAATGCTTATTTGACAAAAATTATCTCATGCGATTCGGTGTGCTATTTATGACATTCTTGGGACAATTCTGTTCAGATTTGATTCAATTTTGGGAATAGTTGAGAAACAGGGTATTCTTATTTTCTGTTGATTATTTCCTTACTCTGTTCCTATCATGTGATATTTGGTTTTTATTTGATTAGTTATTGCAAATTGATTTGGTTCGATTTGATTTGATTTAAAACTGGTCATTTTACTATGTTAGACCAGCTACAGAATCAAATGATTCTGTAGCCGAGTCTATAAGATTAAATTTTATTATTATTTTTGAATAAGACAATCTTCTAACTTAATTCTGGTGTCTATTTCAGGTCAATTCAAATTTGCAATTGAATGGGGAGCAGTTGGAAGATATCTTACAGATTTTACTTGCTTTTTAGTTTAGAGATTTTGGGATTATTCCCAGATTTTGTAAAAATGTTTACTATTTCTCACAAGGAGGTTTTACCTTGTGAAAACTTATTTAAACTCATGATTTTGTAATCATAAGAGAATTCTCAGTTGGGAAGAAAAGGATATGGAGTTTTAACTCAAGCTGGAGCAGAATTGGTGTCTTGTTGTAGCTTTCCGCTTTTCAATATATCAACACTCTGTTCTATGTTTTGTATATCAGCTTGTTTATGGTTTGGTATTGCGTTAACTATCTGAATCGCATGCAAATGATATAATATTATTCCTTTATCTATATCTCATTTCTTCCTAAATTATAAAAGACATAATAATTCTCAGTTCATTTTAGTGAATGATAGCGTTGTCTTCTTCGCAATTTGAATTGTCATATATAAGCTTGCTGTATAATAGGTTTCCCCTTTTGCAGAAGTTTATAATCAGAAAATTGTTATGATAATCTTTTATATCTTGTTTGTTCTGTAATAATACTTCAGGAAGCATTTTAGCTGATCGTTTCCGAGCAGCTTAGAGGCCTAACTGGTGTGAGTTTCCCTCCTCCAATCAGTTTAGAAGTCATCTTGCACAGGACAAACTTGGAGCGTTTCCAGGTTAATTAGTTAGGTGTTTTCATCTTTAATTAATTGGCAGTTTAGTTAGTTAGATTATTTAATTGCAAGTAGTTTCCTTTCTGTTTTATAAAATACAAAAAGACAAAAATAGGTTCTTGGCTGTCTTTGGGCAGCAAACACATAAGTTTTACAGGTTTTAATCAAATCTGTGATTTGTCTATAATGTACATTTGTAAATAGAGAGTGATTATAGCTCGTAATTAAGTAGTTGATTTAAGTTATTATGATCATAGTTAGTAGTTCGTAGATATAGAATAGTTGGTAGTTAATAGTTTAGTATAATTAGTTTTAGTTTAATTTCTTTTATTCAATTAGTTAGTTTGTTTTAGTTAGTTTTTATTAGTTTCTAGTTTCGTCATTTTCGCCCGTCAACAAATGGCGCTAGAAGGAGGGCCTAAGCTTAATTAATGGCACGAGGTGGTCGTAAGACTCCTCCCCCACCTAATCGCACACCCATTGTGACTAGAATCCGTTCACAAGATAACATCCCCCCTCAAACAACAACTACTTCAACAGAAGATCCTCATATCGCAGTTGAACCAGCAACCCCTAATCCCACCGGCGGTGATATACAAGAAATCTTCAGACAATCTCTTATTAAATCACACAAAGCCTTTGCCAGTCTTAGGCAACCACATCGCCCGTGGAACCAACCTTTAGACTTCTCTGAAGTCAGAGATCAATTAGGAGATATTGATACAACTGTGAATCCTACGGATTCAAACCCTGTTGCAGGAGGATCTGGGATACCTCGTTCCCCTCCTCCTTCTCCACCTCCATCTTCTCCTTCTTCAGAGGGAGACTCTTCTTCGGACGAAGGCAATCCACCTTCGCACCCTCCTACACCTACTACCCCAATGGCTAATTAGAACAACCCTGCTAGACCTTTGTTAGACCAAGATGTTGTAGCCGTGCCTGGACCTCAGCATCCTTTGCCTAAGCATCCTGAAAAATGGCTTACCAAGTTTGACCCCGATTCTAAACGTACAGCAGAAGATCATATCATGAAATTTATGCTAGACATCAGACTTCGCAACGTCGAACATGAAGACGTAGTCTGTAGGTTGTTCCCCTACACCTTTGAGGGTAATGCGTCCACCTGGTACTTCGCCCAACAACCTCACACTATAACGTCTTGGGAAAAGTTTGAGTCAATCTTCTTAGAAAAATTTGGAGATGGAAAACCTCCAGAAGTCTTGGTCATGGATCTTTCAAGTTTAAAAATGAATGCTAAAGAAAAAGTTAAAGATTTTAACCAAAGATTTTTAACGCTTAAGAATAGAATCCCCACAGACTCTATGCCTGCAGAAAGTCTTGTAATAGCTTATTATACAAAAGCTCTACATCAAAGTATAGCTATTTGGGTGAAAAGATCCAAAAAGGCAACATTGGTAGAAGCCTTTGAAGAGGCTACTCAAATTGAAAAAGATATACTTAGCCTTAAAGACTCCTCTAGCAACGAGACTGAAACTGCTTCTTCTTCTAAGAAAAAGATTGAAATTCTTCCCAGGCCTACACAAAACAAGACACAACCCGAAAACTCTAAATTGGAAAGTTTGACTAAAGCAGTACAAAAATTATCAAATCAAGTCGTAGATATCAAGAGGTCAACTGAAGAGGCTACTTCGAGTAAAGGACCCTACAAACCTCCTTTCCGAAGACCCTTTCAAACCAACCGGCCTAATTCCAATCCTGAAGGCATGAACCTAGAGAGTTTGCAATACGCTCTCCAATCAATTCTAGGAGCCCCGGATGACTTGATCCCCCCTGATTTCCCTCAAGAGGAAGTCGAGCAGGAAACTACTCAAGAAGAAGAACCTTCTACAAATGTTTTTGGTCACCTCTCAGATAGTATCTTCCAAGCTAACTTTGAGACCGTACACCCTTATAATACTAGGAGTAAGGCCACACATAAACTTCCTGCTGATAACATTACCGCTTTATCCTCAAAGACATCCAAACCAGTGGAAACTAAACAGATCAATGCTAGCCCTAAATTAGATTATGATGTTGTCGAAGATCTTAAGAAATTAAGGGCTAACATTTCCATTTACGAGTTGTTAAAATTCCCATTTTTGTTACAGACGATGTTGCAAAATATTTCAGACAATAGCAAGAATGGAAATTTAAATAATAGCAAGGTTGGACAAAGCAAAGTTCCGCAGAAGTCTTCCACCAAAGATAATTCTGATTTTCAAGATAAAGGGAGCCTTCCTGTATCAAATGTAAATAACAATGTAAATAATGTAAATAACTCTGATAAAATAGTTGTAGAAAATGCGAGCAAGAAACCACAAGAAACAACTTTAAATACTCGCAAGAACGTTCCTCCTTTTCTTTTAACTTTCGAAATCTTCAACAGAAATGTGCACAATTGCATGGTTGACTCAGGAGAATCATCCAATGTAATTCCATGGTCAGTCTGTCAAAAGATAAATGCTGAAGTAGAACCATCATCTTTGAAAATAATACAGCTTGATCGAACTGATGTAAAAGTCATGGGTGAATTGAAAAATGTATTAATTAGATTGTCATCTAACCCAAAAGTTCATCAGTTTATTGATATAATCGTGGTTGATATTCCAGAAGTGTATGGTATGTTTTTGAGCAGAGACTGGTCAGAGCAATTGCATGGTTATTTCGCTACAGACTGGTCACACTTATGGCTTCCAGAGAATGGCAAGCCCAAAAAAATCAGGGTAAATCGAGAACGTTACCTTAAATTTACGGTAACAGACTTGAATGATCCCGATGAGCCATACACACCTCCGGCGAACTCACCCGAAGCCCAAGGGGTAGACACCTACTTCGGAAATTTCACAGCTGAAGTTTCACCTATCAGCGATCCTCAATGACAATCAGAGATCAAAGCATTCACGCAACCAACATCTTCTATCCAAAGGTCCTGTGAGCCTGATCAGAATCTGGTTTGGTCTTTATACTTCGATGGCTCAAAGTCCAAAGAGGGAGCTGGCACGGGCTGCATCATCATTGATCCAGCGGGTAATAAAACATTATTAGCTTGTAGATTAGAATTTGAATGTACTAACAACGTTGCAGAATATGAGGCTTTGCTACAAGGTCTTAGAAAAGCATTAGACATGCGCATTCAAAATCTGATTGTATTCGACGATTCTGAAATAGTGGTAAGGTAGGTGAGAAATTCTATACATTGTCTTACTCCGCATCTCAAATGTTACCAATATGAGGTATGGAATTTAATAAACAAATTTTCTGCTTTCAATATAAATTCCATTCCTAGATCAAGTAATGTTGAAGCAGATCTACTTGCTAATGTTGCCTCTAAACTTCTTCCTGCAGATGGTTTATCCCCAAGAGCATTCTCCGTGGAGCTATTGTTTCGACCATCCATCCCTGACAATATCACCAATTGGAGGGTATTTAATGATGATCATCAAATTATCAACTTTCTGCATATGGAAGAAACCTTCCAAGGCGCTGTGATAGATGAACAAACGCATGAAGATGACTTACATGACTTTACGGTAATACCTAATCCGAAACCTCCCGAATCGGAGATGGTAAACTCCTTACCCAACTCTGTTGTTAGATTAGAAAAGTTCTATGATTTTCAAGATAAATTCAAAAAGACGGTCAATTGCAAAACTAATAGTTCCTCATTACATTATGAAAAAGTCAATCTGGGGACTAATGATAACCCTCAGTATATCAATTTAGGCTTGAGATGTAGCAAACATGAAAAAGTGGCTTTCATCAGATTATTTAAAGAGTTTAAGGATGTATTTGCTTGGACTTATGAAGATCTCAAGACATTTGACCCCAATATTATACAGCATGTCATCCCAATGAAACCCCAAACCTTGCCTTTCCAGCAGAAACTGAGGAAAATGCATCCAAAGTTAGAACCGACCATGCAAAAAGAATTGAATAAACTCCTTAGTGCTAAAATAATTTTCCCTGTTAGACATACTCAATGGGTATCCAACCTCGTCCCAGTGCGCAAGAAAAACGGGGAAATTCGACTTTGTGTCAATTTTCGCAACCTCAACAAAGCGTCTGAAAAGGATAACTATCCTGTTCCTCCCATGGAACAGATACTGCAACAAGTATCTGGTTCTGAGAGGCTGTCCTTGCTGGATGGTTTCTCTGGGTACAACCAAGTTTTAATGTCTCCCTCAGACCAGTTAAAAACTACCTTCCGTACCCCGTGGGGCACCTATGCTTACCGAAAAATGCCCTTTGGATTGATTAACGCCGGTGCTACTTTTCAGAGAGCAATGGATATTGCTTTTAGAGGATTAATAAATCACTCCGTAGTAGTCTACCTAGATGATGTAACCGTCTATTCAAAAAATAAAAACGATCATCTAGCTCACCTGAGAGCTGTTCTGCTGCGATGTCGTAAATACGGCATCTCTCTGAATCCTAAGAAGTCTGTTTTCGCAGTAGAACAGGGTAAACTGCTAGGTTTTATTGTGTCTAGTGACGGAATGATTATTGATCCCGAAAGGACTCAGGTCATTGCCAAACTTCCCCCACCGACCTCCAAGAAATCCATGCAGTCCTTTCTAGGCCAGATCAATTTCGTGAGAAGATTCGTCCCCAGTTTCTCCGAAATGGTCAGACCCCTCCAAAAACTGATAAAAAAGGACACCCAATATCACTGGGGACCCACTGAAAACCAAGCTTTCAACGATATAAAGAAGGCCATAATCGATGCTCCGTCTCTCATGAGCCCTGATTTCTCTAAAGACTTTACGCTTTATACTTTTGCCTCCGATCGTTCCTATGCTGCAGTCCTTACCCAAAAGAACTCCAAAGATAACGAAGTACCCATCGCCTTTATGAGCTCTGCTTTCAAAGGTGCTGAACTTAATTACCCAACTGTTGATCAACAAGCCTATGCTGTCTTCAAGGCAGTCAAGCATTTTCGATCTTATCTTTTGAAGTCAAGGACGAAGGTTATTGTCCCCTACCCTGCCGTTAGGAACCTGCTAGTGCAAAAGGAGTTGGGAGAGAAAAGAGCCAACTGGGTCACTTCTTTACAGGAGTTTGATCTAGAAATTACACCAGCTCAAATCGTGAGAGGCCAAGGGTTATGTAAACTAGTAGTCGATTCAGAAATTGACCAAAAAGAAGATAATGATATGTCATGCCTAGAACAAAATGATCAGAATCCGATTTGTTGTGTGCAAAACTTTGTGAGTCCCTGGTACGACGATATTAGACATTATCTTCAACATGGATCAGCACCTCGTCATCTTGACCCTGCTAAGAGAAGATCCTTGAGATTGAAGTCCGCCTCCTTTCATTTAATTAACGGTATACTGTTTCGTCAAAATTTTGATGGCATACTAATGCGTTGTCTCGAAAAGGATGAAGCAGAAAAAGTTTTGCTCGAGTTGCATGCTGGTGAAGCTGGTGGTCACTTCGGTGGCGATACCACTGCGCATAAAGTCCTAAGAGCCGGTTATTACTGGCCTACACTCTTTAGAGATGCCCATGCCCTATGCCGAAAATGCATTATATGCCAAAAAGCATCCGGGCGTTTACAAAAACCAGCCTTCCCGTTGCAACCCGTCATAGTCGACTCTCCTTTCCAGCAATGGGGCCTTGATATCATTGGTCCTATTAACCCTCCATTGGTCCTATTAACCCTCCGTCTTCACAGCAACAGAAGTACATCGTGATAGCCACCGATTACTTTACCCGATGGTCTGAAGCAGCAACGTTCAAAACAGTTAATACAACTCAGGTAATTGCTTTTCTTAACTCACATATCATTACTCGTTTCGGCATACCTGATTGTTTAGTTTTTGATAACGCTTCATATTTTTCTTCTCTTGAAATGAGTAGTTTCGCCTTAGAGAAAGGAATAAAACTTAAGTACTCAGCTAGTTATTACCCCCAGGGCAATGGCCTAGCAGAGTCAACCAACAAGAACCTGATCAAGATTATCAAGAGAACCGTGGCTGAAAATCACAAGAACTGGCACAACGCACTACTTAATGCACTGTGGGCTGATAGGGTAACACCCAAAGTCGCCGTGGGTAATTCTCCCTTTTTCCTTGTTTATGGCAGAGAGGCCATTTTACCTCCTCATGTTCTTATTCCATCACTCCAACTGTCACAAAAGGTTCAGGAAGAAGAATGTCCACCTTTAGAAAATCGTATCAATGCGTTGATGAAACTTGAAGAAGTAAGAACTCAAGCCAAGCATAAGCTAAACCAACACCAACAACTGATTAAAAGCTGGTTCGACTCTAGTTCTGCTTCTGATAGAAATTTCGAAACAGGTGATCTGGTTTTAAAATGGGACAAACCACATGAAGGGAAGGGTGAGCATACGAAATTTCAAAATCTTTGGCTTGGGCCATTTCTGATTGCTGAAAAGTTGGGTCCTAGTTCGTTCCGTTTGCAGAATTTGGAAGGGCAGCTTGACACCTACCCGGTGAATGGCCTAGCCCTAAAAAGATATTTTGCATGATTCTCGCATTTGTATATTATGTAAATACTGTTTTATTTTCGTTTCTGTTTTTATTTTATTTTTTCTGATTTTGATTTGATTGATCAGTTTGGTGTGTTTTCTTTTTGAAACCTATGCATGCTTATACACTGAAACATTTAGACATAGGCTGCTAGAAAATCTCCTCACTAAAACAAGCTTCTGGAAGAATTGTACATACATCAAATACTGTATACTTCTGAAGATGATATTGGAAAATTGTTGTTTGAAAGAAGTTTACTGATTACAGTCTGTAAGAGAAGCTAGTCATGATTATCTTTATCTTTTTACGCTGTCCCTTTTCCGTAAAGGAAAGACTCAAGAGGATGTTTCCCTGTCAAGTTAAGTTGTTTTAAGAAATAAAACATTTCTGGAGCTGGATAAAGGACAGTATGAAAATTATGACGAGGTCTGAAAAAATATGAGAAAATATCAAGATTTTTCAGCGTCACCCCCGCTCAGCTATCCATAAAAGAAAAACAAAATAAAATATCAAAAAGAGCTGTGGGAAGTGTTTATAAACCCGCCGGGATACTGAACAGGTCCGCTGGTAGCGGGGCAATGCAAGCACGACGCCAAGACAACTTCGCCGGGGTACTGAACAGGCCTGCTGGCAGCGAAGCAATGTCGGGTAAATGAAAAATCTTAAAAATTACATGAAACCTCTTTTAAAAGTCCTTATTCTAATCTGGAGCTTCTTGACAGGATAAAGACGTCCGAGTGGGTTAAATGGCAACCCTGTCGAGGCTATGAACGCCTGCTGGCTGCAGTGGCCATGCCAACAGTATTGAAGAATCTATCATAAAAAAAAATCATGGCTTACTTATCTTTAGACTATTATTAGTTTACATCTTTTAAAAAACTTCGCTAAAAAAAACAAAAAAAGATAAGGGATGGTGATGAAGTACAGTTTTTCTGCTTGCTGTTTTGTGTTGGAAGCTTTTCTTAACAGTCTGATCTGAATTCATTACTTTCACAGAGATAACTGCTTCGCCCAGTGTGTCGCCATTGTTGGCAGCCAACCCACAT
>CBVK0100352589.1:0-20832 GCA_900067695.1 Picea abies
AAAATAAAAATATTTATAAGATACAAACATTTTCATTATAAATATTTAATGTATTAAAGGGTTCTAAGAATTTATTTGTGTAAAAAAATTAATATTTCACTCTTAAATATTAAAAAAATGAAAATTCTCTTAATTCATAGAAAAATGAGAGTATTTATAAGCTACACATTTTCATTATAAATAGTTAATATATAAAAGTGTTAAAGAAATTTAATTATGTAAAAAAACTAAACCTCCACTCCTAAATCTTAAGAAATAGAAATTCTCTTATAGTTGTTTAATATTTTTGTACACAACAATATAATTTGTTTTAATAAACAATATCTACGTTATCATAAGCTTAGTCAACAAGCCTTATTATATTTAATAAAATTATTTATATATATATATATATATATATATATATATATATATATATATATATATATATATATATATATATATATATAACCAACTTGGAATGTTTTTTTGGAAATTGGAACATTATTAATCAAACTTCTAGATTAAAAATAATTTTTTTATTTACATGAAACCTAGTATATAAGAAAGTTTGTATAGTTTTGCTATAAAATTATTTGAATTTATTTATAATAATAAATTTAATAAAATATGTATGGTATAGATGTATATAATTAATTAAATTAAATTATATATCTTATTAATGTATATAATTGATTATATATGGTAGTGTATTATAATTCATTTATTTTTTTTATGACAAAATGAATTTTAGACATTTCATATATAAATGTTGAAGTTAGTTGATTATATTTAGGTTATATTATTATAAACTCTAACAATAATATACAAATACTTAACCATAATAATAACATATCAAAAAGGATACCACATAACAACTATTAAATGGTCATGAGTGTCATCAAGAGAATATTAACATTAAAACATTAACATCCTTATTAAAATTTAACTTGAGAATACACATAATTAAATTTCATGATACAAATAATTGAATATAACATCATTTACATTATAGGTTATCCATTAAACATAATTACAAATAATTACTAAAAAATTAACTAAGTTTATATTGTGTTTCACATTCCCTTGATATCTACTTAGAAAATAAATTGTCATAACATGTTTCATTAAACATTACCATATACACTTATTCTTTAATGTATATGTATATTTGAGATAGGGAAAATAATCATGACCAATAGTGATAATATATTGTCCCTAATAAGTTCTCAATATAGAGCCCTTTAGAGCTAATAAACCTCAAAGATCAAACTTGAGAACTCTTCAAAGTCACCTCTTTCACATGGGTAAAGAAAATAAATATTTTTTAAATCTATTATATGTATGGACATTTAATGATATTAAAAAATAACATCCAAAAAATGACAATGAAAATCTATTAAAAAATTTAAATTAAGGGTGATTTGATTAAGTGATATTAAGGAAAGAGTGCCTAAAATCAATAAAAAAACTATAAGCATGGAATTCATGAAACTTATCAAACATCAATAATAACACTATACTAAAATCCAAAACACTTCTCTAACATGAAGTGATTTAACAAAAATGTTATTAAGGAAAGAATGTCATAAAAGGTGAAAAAAGTTTCCAACCTATAATGCAACATGGGTATTGCTATCATCAAATCATATTTTTTCATGCACATGTGAACAAAGCAAAATAAAGAAAGAAAAAATTGTCAAGAAGAAACTCCAAAAATACTTCTCTAACATGAGGTGATTTGACAAAAATGTTATTAAGGAAAGAATTTCATAGTAGGTGAAACATGTTTCCTACCTATAATGAAACATGGATATTACTATCATCAAATCATACTCTTTCATACACGTGTGAAAAAGTAAAAGAAATAATGGAAAAATTGTTAAGTAGAAACACTTGATACATTCAATTAATTATTAGAAATAATTATATGTGGCGATGATTATTCAAGTGTACAATGGAGAAAGCTAAAGGTGATAGATGTGTTAAAAAATTAAAAAAAAATCCTTCCCTCCCTTCTTCCCCTCATCCCACATTCTTCTTCATAGGAGGAAGCTAAAGGTGATAGATGTGATAGGAAGCTAAGGGTGATAGATGTTGAAATTAATCCCCAATTCTTTGTCATTAATACCCCACCATCCCTTGTTCCCCTCAACAATGATCACTAATATTTCTTCTATTGATTCTATATCCCCCCACCCTCCATATTATTAAAAAAAGGATTTAAATATGTTGTGGTCCCTTTCCACATTCCAATTGAGGATATCATTTATTAATTGAATCGATCACCCTTGATATTCCCATTCATGAAGCTGAGGAGATCAAGTAATGTTTTTCCCATGTCCTTTTCTTAAGAAAACTTCCCAATCCTAATCTCTCCAAGGAGAAATACTACAAACTTTGTTATCTTAGTGATAACCCTAATGTTGTTATTGTAAAATACAATAAAGGGAATGCATCTGTCATCATGAATAAATCATATTAAGAGTCCAAATTACTTGACATTCTAACCTCCTCCTCTTACCAACCTTCCCCCAGGAATCCCATTAACAAAATCAACAACTTGGTTACTAAGGCCATCAAATTGTCCTCCATAAATTCTCCTACTAAAAAGTGTTTACTTCCTCACAACCCTTAACCCTTGAAAATTATGGGAAACCTAATTTCCACAAGAAAAACAACCCTCTATGACCTATTGTTAACACAATTAGAGCCCCAACCTATGCCTTATCAATATTTTTAGCTAATAAATTTCAACCGTTTGTATGTCAACCAATAAAGGGGTCATCCTTATCCTCCATAGTGGAAAACATATTTATGGAAGAATTTGAAACTTTTTCCCTAAAAAAATTCCATATCAAACTCAACATTCGTTTTGTTTTGTTTATGTCACTTTTGTCACTTGGAACCTTATCCATTCATCCTTAAAATCATTACATTATTGAATAAATAACTAGTCTCCCCTTATTCAATTTATGATGGAAACTCAACAACATGATTCTCTTCCTTTATTGGATGTCTTAGGAACTAGATGGAACTCTCTCAAACCAAGTCTTTAAAAAAAACACTCATACTAATAGACTCTTTCATGCCTAATCCCATCATCACCTTGCTAAAGAATCTATCATTTTTATAAATCTTATATTTAGAGCCATTAAAATTCCCACCCCCAACACCTAAACAAAGAAATAATCATCCTTAATGATTACCTCCTAGCTAATGGATATTCTATTTCCCAAATCAATAAAGATTTTCCCTCCATCCTCCATCTCAAAACTAGGAACCCCCTCCCAATCTTTCCTCCTCAAGGGAAAATTATGTTCCCTTACATACATACAATCATTGATTAGATGAAAATAATATAAAAATACTCTTTAAACCTCATAAAACCCTATTACAATTATTTAGAAGTGTCAAAAACAAATTTGACTTAGTGTTATCTCAAGGTATTTATCAGATTCCTTGTTCCTGTGGAAAATCTTACATCGTCCAAATGAATAAATTTATACAAACTCACCTAAAATAACATATCGTTGATATTGTTCATAAGTACCTAACCAAATTTACTATCGTTGAGCATTCTCATAATACCAAATACCTTATTCATTTTAATCACACCAAAATTTTAGTGCCAACTCCCCACTACTCCTTATGTATCATTAAGAAATCCCTTCAAATAAAAAAACAATCTAACAATTTTAATTGTGAAGATGATTTCAAGCTTAACTGATTTTGGAAATCCCTTATCCATCGCTTTAATTATTAAAGCCCCTTTTTCTCCTCTCTTTTTTTATTATTTTATTTAACTTTTTTTTCCTCCTCAAATTAACATATTTTCATGCTTTATCTGTTACTAAAACTTTTCTCATTATCCATCATTTTAATTTTCAATTTATCCTAAATATTACTTTCAATTTAAATTTTAACTAATTTTAATCTCGTTTACCTCTTTACCTTTATCAATCCTATTAAAAAAAAAATCTCCCCTTTTCATATTAATTACTCCACTCCCTATTTTAAAATTGATCAATAATTTCCCTGCATATTTCCCCCCTCCCCCCTCCTTTAAACATATCTCCCTTGATTATGACTTATGCCATATTTAAGTTGATTAACTAATTCAAATTTATTTTTCTTTTTCTCCTTTTAATTTAATCATCTTCCATATTTATGTTGAAATTTTTAATTCCCAAAGGGGTTGGATCCAATGGTGGAAAGCGAGGATTTTTTCACCATTGGGAAAGGTTCAATTCTCGTGAGGGCCTAAATTGGAGCCATGTGTCACCTTGAGGTAGTGGTAGAACGTGTGGTTGCACCCAAAGATATTATATTAAATAATATCATGACCCATGCACACATAAGTGGACCAAAACCCACCCTCATGTCCTCCAAATTTTTAACACTCGATGGGGTGCCATGTCGATAGCATGTAGAGCCTAGTATTAAAGGAGCCTGTCATCGTCCTCAATCACATTTCTCATATTGAGGGTAGTGTTATAGAGAAATTTGTGTGTTGGGAAAATCCCTACCCAACCAAGAAACAAGCGCTACAACTTGGAAATCCTACACCCAATGTCACCTTGATGTAGGTCCTACACTTCAAGGGTGACTAGGTCACTCTGGGGAGGTGATCTCAATGAACCTAGGGGGATTGAGATGGAGGTAGAGGGAAATGGAAGTGAATCCCCTATAGTTCAATTCTAAGTGGAATAAAAGGTAGGGAAATATGCCTTTCATGTCAAGTAATTGTTGCCCCACATGTATACTACTTCTCTGGATGATTGGACCTACCCGAGACACACAAAAATACACTTTCCAATGATATATGTTAGTTGGATAAATAATTTAATATTGTTTTCCCTAATTTTAAGCAGTATATATCAGTTAATATCAGCAAATAAAACATCTAAAATCATCATATAAAGATCTAGAATAGTTAGGTCAATCAACATAAAACTTAGCAATGAACATAGGATGAAAAATGGCACTTAAGAAGATAGATAAGATGGTTGTTGTAAACATGTGTTTTCTGCAGAAAAATGAAGTCTTATGGCTGTAATTCGATGGCATGCAACATCAAAATCAACCATGAAAATTTGCCAAGAACTAACTCAAAAAGTGCACCCTAGTTACTAAACTAGATGAGTGAAGTTAGAGAGCTAGTCTAGGGTTAGTTTAGGAGTTATGAGAGTGTTAGTAGTTATGGTTATGCAGCCCTAATGGTTGTAGGTTAAAGTTTGTAAAATAAATTAGAGTTTGGGAGAGATGGGATGCCCTAGTGGGGGAAGACTCCTCTCAATGAGACACATCAACTTCAAGCAAGAGACCTTTTAGAAGACCAAAAATTGTGTTTCCCAAGGAAATGATTTTATATCTCTTATGCAAAAATGTATGACTAGTGCCTTTACTATTGGGTTAATGGATTAAAAAAGGATCCTAGAGAATATACCTCCTTTGGGGTGTAATCCCTTTTACTTCCCAAGGAAAGTTTCTCTAGACTAGATTGTAAGCTAAGAGGGTGTATGCCCTTATACGTCTCTTAGAAAACCCTTGTTAAAGAAATAAGATGAAGCATAAAGTGATGAATCCTAAGGTGGCGGTGTATGACCTTATACTTCCCACCTATTTCCTATCACAATAACCTTGATTTGAAACAAATGATAGAAGGAAAGTAAAAACCATACCAATTCAAGGAAAAATGCCAAGACAATACACCACAATAGCAATAGAAAATCCTTCCAAGGCTAGCACATCACTTCTTCCATCAACCATTCATAATTATATCCATACACAAGTGCACAAGATATATAAAATACCCAATAGGGCCAAAATTTCAGATGAGGTCCTCTCACAATGAGGGAGAGTTATGTATCAAAATGAGATCTTATGATCTCTATTTATACCAAAAGTAGCTAACATAGTTTGTCCAAAAATTGAGTAAAAGTCAATATTATGGGTCAAAAAACCTAATATTTCCCCCTTAACAAATTAATATTAAACAATTCACTTAAAATTTCACTTTTTGCACAGACAAAACCCTAATTTAGGAAGAGGTCACCCCTTTAGGGGACCTTTTTCCACTTTGAGGAAATCATTGATGTTGGAGAAGCATGGATAGGCCTCCAAAGACCACATGTCAAGAATATAAGCACTCTCATAATGGTGAAGACCCTTCTCCTCCTAAAACTTCCATGTTTCAAAGAGTGTAACCTCACCACCATGCCCTATCCCCCAAGATCATGACATCAAGCTCAAAAGTGGAACATTTTTCCCCTCCTAGGAAAATATCATGACATCAAGCTCAAAAGTGGAACATTTTTCCCCTCCTAGGAAAATTGTTTGGCAAGCAAGGGGTGGGCTAGGTTGTCGAAGTCATTTTCAAGGTTGTCCAAGTCTGATCATTCTCATCAATCATGTGGGACCCTAGCATCCATCTTGTGGGCTTATAGCCTCATGGAATCCCAAACTAGGCTTGTTCTCCCAAAATTATCCACCAACTAGGTCATGCAAAGAAAAATGAACACGCCCTCCAAGGATCTCAAGTCGTAACATCATGATAAGTGAATCTAATGAATAAATAATCCATCCAAACATATGAATAAAATATCAATATATCAAACAATTAACAACTCAAAGACACTATGGGACTTGTCAAGCTTAAACATCGAAGGGTTAACAAGGTGTCCTATTGGGTAGGTCTTTCCCTAGGTCAATGAAAACTTCCAATATATCCCTCTCTAAGCCAATTCAATTGAGTGAAGTGGTAGGGTCTAAGACTCAATGGGAATAGGGATCATGGCATACAAGGGGTCATAGTGTCTCATTCTTGGGTACCTTTGTAGAGGGTGTGTGGTAACTTTGTTTGCAATGCACTTTTTCCAAGCCCATCAATTTCCTTTTATCTTTCTTTCTTTATTTTATTTCAATATAGCATAAGGAGATATTTTATTTCAATATAGCATAAGGAGAGGTTGAAGGTCACTTCCCTAGCATCGTGACCTGGTGGTAGAAATGTTAGCCACAAACACCTAAGGGAAATGAGAAGTTTGGATGGTGATGAGACCCCCTTTCTCTTATCCATGCAATTGAGAGAAATTTCCCTGGCTTGGTGACCATATGGTGACAATGTCATACCACTAGATATCCACCGACGTGATAGGTTAACTCGTGATGAGACCTCCTATCCTTCATCTAACCTTTTAAGCATTCTTTATTATATTGTGGGTCCCCTTTATTCAAATATAAGTGTTTCATTTATTTTTTGGGTGATCCCTAAGCGAAGCATATCGATGGTTTATATAAGGATTTTATATTTTACCCAAAATCAACCCATCTGGGATTTTATCCCCTTCTTACCACAAAATGAGGGACAACCCCTTCTTGGGTGAATATACCCTAAAATATTAAGAGATAAGGAAATGGATGGGAATAATGATGGAAAGTGGTAAGTATGGTTAGAAAGTTACAATGTCTCATTAAGGGAGTTCCCAGTAACAAGCCCATCCCCAAGGAAAACCACATACTAGGGAACAATGTCAACCACCAAGGTGAAGTTGGGAAAAATACATAATGTTCAAGCACATATCATGAAATCTAGAGAAATCTAATATACAACATAATCAAATGGATTAAATATTGAAATGATGTTCACCATAATAGTAACTTGTACCTCATGGAAAAAGGACCACTTCCTTTCGGAAGCCAACTGGTGTGGTGGATGCCATCTGCAAACCTGTGACCATATGTGGTGGTGAGTGGGTTTTCCATCTATGAAAATGTTATTGTTGGTCATGTAGTCTCTCAACACTATGTATCTGCAATGTGTGGACCTCGAGACAACATATCATTAGTTATCCACAAAATCGGGATAACATTTGGCTTCTACTTCTGGACATGTGCTCATCGTAGAGTGCATGAGAACTGCAACATCTCCTGGTAGGCCTGTGCCTGCAAGGAAAAATCAAACTATCAAGTGTAGGATGGTCTACTCATCCTTTTCCTCATATGATCATAATAAAAACTGACTAAGATAAAAAAAGAAAATTTTGACAAATTTTCAATAAATTCTAAGCTAAGCATGAAATCAATATGCAAGTAGAGTAGAATTAAAATGAATTGCATATAAAGTAGTATGATAAATAAATAAGAAAAATGAATGGAATGAAAATGGCATACCTACTTACCTTGGGCACGATCTTTGAAAAAGTCATGTGACCTGGATGAGGTTCGAGAAGAGACCCAGCTACTGGTAGTGGCATCTATCTCCCATCTAATGCTATTAGATAGTACCTTTCTTTGTTAGAATTCTTCTTGATGATGTAAGGGCCAAGCCAAGAATTGTTGTCATTATGTTCATATATGGGCTTGCCTTTTATTTTTTCCCACATGAGAACAAGACTTCCTTCATTGAAATTGATGCAATGTGTATTCGCATTCTATGGAGGCTCTGTGTGGAGTGTATCTTCGTTGAATTATTCATTTTTCTCACCTTCCTTTTGTATAATATGAATAGATTCTAAATCCTTCTTATGTTATTTTGTTGTCTTATTTTCATCTGTCCATGGGAGAAACATCTTTACTGCATCTTCCTACATGAAGGGTAACTTGGATGGATCATACTCAATAATATTT
The DNA here is from genome assembly GCA_900067695.1 of Picea abies. NCBI lineage: Eukaryota > Viridiplantae > Streptophyta > Pinopsida > Pinales > Pinaceae > Picea > Picea abies. The sequence continues at coordinate 8,611 of CBVK0100352589.1, forward strand.
GGAGGTATATCATGGTAGTGTTCACTAACATAATTGGGGCCCCTCAAATTCATCACATATGTATCTTTATTTTCCCTTTTATGTAAGATCTCATACGTTCCATCTCCCATGGGAATATATGCATGTGTAAGGTTCATAATAAGGAAACCTCCAAGGGCTAAGGAACATGTCCAAGACAAGAGCATACCCATGTCCAAGACAAGAGGAATATGTCCATGAGGACACTGATATGTGGAAAATCTATCGGAAATACCTCAATGTCCTCACATACTCCCAAGACCTTAAACATTCTTGAATAAATACCACAAAAATTTCCATAAGGTAGGGTTCTCTTGAAACCAAGTTGTTTCATCACCTTCAATGATATGACATTTGTTGAGGCCCATGAATCAATCATGCAGTTGTTTAAGCGGATTCCATTCATGCCTAATGAGAGATAGAAGGGAGGGTTCTTGTATTTTGGCCAATTGAGATACATAGTGTTTAACATGATGAGAGAATCTTCCTTCTCAAATAGCACCTTTAATATCCTCAAAAAATCCCTTTTTACAGAAGGGATCTTACACATCTCTACCACTGGGACCATCATATTCAATTTTTCAAACATGTTTGCAACATCTATATTCAACTGAATGTCATCTGTAGGATTCAACTTAGGAAGAAACTCACATACTAGAGATGGAGGTGTTGGAGCCACCTTTTTTACTATTGGAAGAGGAGTATCAGGATGTGATGGAGGGGATGAAGACATTTTTCTTCTGTACGTTATAATTTCCCTCCTCCTCAATTACTTCCTCTGATAATCTGTTAGTTTATTTAAGGACATGATTCTCCCCTCTTTCTCCTATTCTTCTAGATTCATTGATATGTTCTTGAGTAACATGTTCATCATTGAGATTACAAATCATGAATTTTATATCGTCAAAATAATATTCATATTATTGGGGGCGTTCATCTTCCTCATGGGGTTCTTGGCATGGGAGACACCATGCTTCTATATCAAGTGTTCCAATAGGTTTCAAAGTATCCAGGGCCTTTGCCTCTTGTTGAGTTCTTCGTTTCCAATTGGTGGCATCTCTTTGTTATCTCGAAAATAGAGTTCTGGGAGGAGATTGATTTCTTTCCACTGTAGTCATACAGTTCATAGTTTGATCCTTCACCTAGAAAAACTGTGTATTCATATACTATATCATTTGAGTCAGGAAACCAATCAAATCAGGAACATTGTTGTTGGAAACCTTCGTCCTTGATTTTGTCTTTCTGCGAGGGTACTGAAAAAGGTTCTATTTTTTAATCAAGGAGATTCTCTTCAATGCCAATACTAAATTATTTATCCTCTGCCAATGATGTGGGATTTTTATCTTTAGTAATGTATTGAAACAACCATTCAAAGGCATTCATGTAAAGGAGACAAACTGAAGATGTTGTTGGATGATAATATGTTGGAATTCGATTGTACAACCTATCAAACCTTGAAATGAATTCCTTTATTGTTTCATTCTCCTTTTTCTTTATTTGATTGAATTGAGTCCTAGGTGTCCCACCATATGATTTTCTTGACCATATTCTTTTAAATAAGGAGGAAAATCATCATAGGTCATGATATGATTATCAGGGAGTCCTCTAAACCAATCAAGGGCTTCTTCAGTCAATGATGAAGCGAATAGTATCATGGCCACATATTCATCATCTATACCTGCATTTTCCATATCTCATCTGATGAAATAAATGTGGTCCTTGACAATATTCACATTGTTTCCTAGGAACTTTGGCAACCACTTTTTGACATATGTTGGTATCTGGTTAGGGTAACCTTGGATATTGGACATGTTAAGGGATTTATATAGGTCTCTTTCCCAAGTGAGATCCATTGGAGAAAGGGGAAGGGATTTAAAGAAAATGGTCTTAGAAATGAGAGACTTGAGAGGAGGCCTTCTTCAGTAAACCTTAGAAGGATTGAACCTCCCAGGGGGAAACGGTTTGGGGCAAGAAGGGTTCTAGGAAGGTGGAGTCACCAGATGAATTTCAAAAATAACTCATTAAGAAAAGGTGGAAAGGTAACATTCCTTGGGTGGAGTTTCCAGGTAAGCTAAGGGAAAGGCTTTGGGATAGATAACCAAAGTTTCGTTATTGTACGAAGAAGATTCAAAATCTTCCTCGGGAACATAGCCAAAATGTTATAGCTCAAGTTTCAGGTTGAGAAACACTCAACCCAACCATGAAAAAAGTGTTACAACTTGGGAATCCTACACCCAATGTCACCTCGATGTAGGTCCCGCACTTCAAGGGTGACTAGGTCACTCTAGGGAGGTGATATCGTGACCCTAGGGGGATTGAGATGGAGGTAGAGGGAAATGAAAGTGAATCCCCTAGAGGTCAATTCTAAGTGGAATAATTCCTTGCAAGTTGAGTAATTTCTACCCCACATGTATAATACTTCTCCAGATGATTGTACCTGCTCGAGACACAAGAAAATATACTTTGAAATGATAGATGTTAGTTGGATCAGAAATTTAATCTTGTTGTCCCGAATTTTCAGCAGTAGATATCAGTTTATATCAGAAAATAAAGCATCTAAAATCATCATATAAATATCTAGACTAATTAGGTAAATCAACATCAAACTTAGCAATGAACATATTCTAAAAAATGGCACTTAAGAAGCTAGATAAGATGGCTATTGTAAACATGCATTTTCTACAGAAAAATATGGCCATAGGGTTGTAGAATTCAATGGAATGCAGTAGAAAAATCAACCATGAAAAGTTTCCAAGAACTATCCCAAAAAGTGTGCCCTCGTTAGTAGACTAGGTGAGTGAAGTTAGAGAGCTAGTCTAGGGTTAGTTTAGGAGTTATGAGAGTGTTAGTAGCTAGGTTTATGCATCCCTAATGGCTGTAGGTTAAAGTTTGTAACATAAATTAGAGTTTTAGGAGAGAGGGGATGCCCTAGTGGTGGAAGGCTCCTCTCAATGAGACACATCAACTTCATGCAAGAGACCTATAAAAGACCAAAAATTGTGTTTACCAAGGAAAATATTTTATATTTCCAATGAAAAAAAGTATGAATAGTGCCTTTACTATTGGGTTAATCGAGTAAAAATAATCCTAGAGAAGCTACCTCCTTGGGGGTGTAATCACTTTTACTTCCCAAGGCAAGTTTATCTAGGCCAGGGTTTAAGCTAAGAGGGTGTATGCCCTTATACTTCTCTCAGCAAAACCTTGTTAAAGAAATAAAATGAAGAATAAAGTGATGAAGCCTAAGGTGGAGGTCTATGCTCTTATAATTCCCACCTATTTCCTATCACAATAACCTTGATTTGAAACAAATGATAGCAAGAGAGTAAAAACCATACCAATTCAAGGAAAAATGCTAAAACAATCCACCGCAATAGCAATAAAAAATCCTTCCAAGGCTAGCGCATCACTTCTTCTGTCAATCATTCATAAGTATAGCCATACAAAAGTGCACATGATATACAAAAGATACAAGAGGGCCAAAAATTTCAGACCAAGTCCTCTCACAATGAGGGAGAGTTATCTTTCAAAATGAGATCTTATGCTCTCTATTTATACTAAAAGTAGATAACATAGTTTGTCCACAAATTAAGGAGTAAAACACAAGATTAGGGATTAACAACCCTAATTGTTCCCCTTTACCAATGTAATATTAAACAATTCACTTAAAATTTAACTTTTTGCACAAATAAAACCATAATTTAGGAGGACGTCGCCCCTTTATTGGACATTTTTCCACCTTGAGGAATTGTTGGTGTTGGAGAAGCATGGATAGGCCTCCAAAGGCCACATGTCAAGAATATAAGAACTCTCATTATGGTAAATACCCTTATCCTCCTCAAACATCCATGTGTCAAAGAGTGGCACCTCACCACCATGCCCTAGCCCCCAAGATCATGAAATCAATCTCAAAAGTTGAATGTTTTCCCCTCCTTGGAAAATCATTTGGCAAGTAAGGGGTGGGATAGGTTGTCCAAGTCATCATCAAGTCCGTCCAATTATAATTTCTCTCATCTCACATGGGGTCCCCTGGATTCTAACATGTTGTCTTGTAGCTTCATGGAAGTCCAAGATATGATTGTTCTCCCAAAAATGTCCACCAACTAGGTCTTCCAAACACAAATGAACATATCCTCCAAGGATCTCAAGTCATAACATCATGATAATTAAATCCAATCAATAAATAAATCATCCAAGCATGTGCATCAAATATCACTATATCACTTTGTGACTTGTCAATTTTAAATATGGGAGGGTTGACAAGGTGTCCTATTGGGTAGGTCTTTCCCTTGGTCAAGGAGAAATTTCAATATATCAGTATCTAAGCCATGTAAAGTGAATGAAGTACAAGGGGTCATAGTGTCTCATTCTTGGGTCATAGTGTCTCATTCTTGGGTGCCTTTGTAGAGGGTGTGTGGTACCTTCGTCTGCAATGCACTTTTTCCAAGCCCATCAATTTCCTTGTATCCTTCTTTCTTTATTTTCTTTCAATATAGAAAAAGGAGAGGTTCAAGGTCACTTCCCTAGCATGTTGAACAAGTGGTGGCAATGTCACCCACAAAAATCTAATGGAAATGAGAAGGCTAGCTCGTGATGAGACCCCCTTTCACTCATTCATGCAAGCGAGAGCCATTTACCTAGTTTGGTGACCATATGGTGACAATGTTATACCACTAGATATCCATGGACATAATAGGTCATATCATGATGAGACCTCCTATCCTTCAACTAACCTTTTAAACATTCTTTATTATATTGCAGGTCCCCTTTATTCAATTATAAGTGTTTCATTTCTTTTTTGGGTGTTCCATGGGAAAAGCATATGGAAGGTTTATATAAGGATTTTACATTTTACCCAACACCAACCCCTATGGGCCTTTACCCCATTATTTCCATAGATTGAAGGACAACCCCTTCTTGGGTCAACATACCGTAAAACCGCAAGAGATAAGGAAATGGAGGGGAATAATTATGGAAAATGGTAAGTATGGTTGGGAACGGTACAATGATTCATTAAGGGAGTTTGTAGTAGCAAACACATCCCAAAGGAAAACCACTTACTAGGGCACAATGTCATCCACCAAGGTGAAGCAGGGAACAAGGCATAATGCTCAAGCACATATCATGAAATTTAGAGAAATATAAGATACAACATAATCAAATGGATTAAATATTGAAATGATGTTCACCATAATACTGACTTGTAACTCATGGGGCACGACCCACTACCTTCCAGAAGTGAGCTCATGTGGTGGATGCCATATGCAAACCTATGACCATCTATGGTGGTGAGTGGGTTTTCCATCTATGAAAAGGGTATTTTTGGTCATGTAGTCTCTCACCACTCCATATTTGTAACATGAATGCCTTGAGAAATTATCTCCTTAGTTATCCACAAAATGAGGATAACACATAGTATTCAAAGCGCTTAAGAGTAGGTTCGATAGCTCCCTCGCATAGGTTTAATGGTTCCTTCAATGTACCATGGTTGGTGGATGGAGATGGGTATATGATGCATGCACAAGGTCATTTCAGCTCTCTTGGCGCCCCTCCACTTCCTCCTGGTATGTTACAGTTCCTCCCACTCATCTCAACTATTGAATTTTGGATTTTCTCTTGTCATTCTCCCTGCTCTGCAATTTCTCAAGCCACTTATATTCTAGTTTTTCCTCACCACCATGCCACAGGAGCATGGTAAGCCTAAGAGAGGGCCTGCATAGAACAACTATGCTACCAGGAACCATCGAATTCGCATGCTCACCCAGGCTTCTTTGACTTCTCTTATTTGAGATCGGAAGAAAACTATGCCTCCAATGGCCATTGTAGAGGAGGAGATTCTGAATGAGACAATTATGGTTCCACTAGAATCCCTCCTCTACGTAGTTCCATACCCCCATGAACTTCCTAGCACCAGTCACTTTGTCCCTATTGCATCATGCGTCTCAGACTGGGTGACTTTCATAATTGATAAATAAGTTCCATCGGTTGACTACCCAATACAACCTCCACCACCATCCTCAGCTCCAGAACGAGACCCGCACTCCACTTGCCTCCTTGTGCCATAGGATTTGGAATTCATATTTGAGATGCACAGAGATATGCAATAAAAAATTCACAGGAATACCTTTATCAACATCCAACTCGACATTATGGATGGAGCGCTCTCGAGCTCACAAAGCCAATAATGGTTCCCAACCTATGTGCAACCATACGTCTTCACTGCTCATTGTGGGACTCAGGTTGGAATAGGTTACACTCATTCTTTTCATACTTAGTTCTTTTGATGTTGGTTATTTTGATGCTTATTCTATGCAATGTTTTTGCAAATATACAATTGATTTTCCATACCCATGTTCAAGACTCTCTCTCCATGTTCAGACAAATTAGACAATACATTCCCTTGCCGCCTGTTCTAGTTTCCAAATGTTTGACAGAGCATGTGGCGGTTTTTTTCTCATGATAAAGCTAGAACATAAGGTCTCCATATATTCTAGTTTACACTTTTCTGGTGGAATAAGTGGCACACCTCGAGACATGACTTTGTTATGTATGATTACAACATGTTTTTCCAGAATTAAATCTTTTTATTTACAAAAGAAAAAGTTGAAGTTGTTAACAATTATTTTCCTTTAAATTTTTTCTAATCTCTTTCATATTATCTCGGTATTTTATTAATTATATTATTATATTTATCCTTGTTATAATATTAGTATTTCTTTTCAATTTTATTATATTCACTTTTTATAAAAAAAATCCTTGGAAAACAAGCATAATTTTATTCATTCGAAGAGACAAAATTACATTTTGTAGGTGTTGAGCACTTTCCATATGTACTATATATGAGTCTACCTTCTGTAATCACCAAGGAAAAAAAATTAGTACATTAATGAGATACAAAATATATGTGTCGCATAGTTTTGCGATAGTCATGAGCAGTCTATCCCTGCGAGGAATTTAGGGTTGTGTAGTGTAGAGAGAAGAAAAAAAAACTGTTCAATATTTCAGAAAAAAGTAATGTTGGTGATCCAAAGTAGAACAGTGACAGTTGTTGTTGGAGGAATTATTATGTGGCCTCTAAGAAGGGGTGATGAAAAAAATCATATGTGTCTTCTTCCTTTGCTTCAGATATGTGCCAGGTACCATGAGAAAGCGTTAAAAGCATCTAGTAATATGAATATTTCCTCTAAGAGAGGCTACAAAACAATGTTGTGACAATATTGTTGTTCACGAGTCCAGTTGATAAAAAAAATTGAATCTCCAAATATTTGTAGGTTTCATACCCCCTTTTCCCTTACAAATTGTAGTAGAAGATTTAAGGCCAAGAGTTCATCATAGTTGTTTGTTCCTGGACCCAATCCCATTTTGATTTTACATAGGTATTTGTCAGAGAAGTATAGAGTTGCACCCCCTTCACATATTTGATTATTATTTTGAGAGGCTCCATCGAAGAAATACGAAGTCCTATAAGGGTCAATGGGAATGGGGAAAGTGAGGAATATGGGAGGGATATCTTTTTCCTAAAGGAAATGTGAAAGAATTTCTAATGCTTGGGCAGCAATGAGTTTAGCAAGGGAAGGTTGGTCCTAAATGATATCCTTATTACGTGTTAACCAGATTCCCGAGGAGACAATAAAATACAATGCTTTGATGTTTTTGTAGGGTGTATGTTGAGTCCATTGTTGTTAGGTTGTTTCTACAGTGGGTCCTTCCCAAGTCATTATTCTATTTAGATGTATTGTTATACCTTGTCAGACTTGTTTGGAGAAAGGACATAGGATGAAAAGGTGTGTGCTATTTTCATTCGATACTTTGCAGAGGGGGCAACATCTAGGTCCTTCAATGTTTCACTTCTTCATGTTGTCCCAAGTGGGGAATTGTTTATTGAGTACACAACACATGAAAATATTTTCTTTTTGTGGGTACTTTATTTTGCATATACCTCGCCACCACCAGGATGGATCCCTTTGAATTAGTTCAATATTTATTGAGATATATATCAATTTTGGAGTCTATACCCCATGAGGATATTTTCTCCATACAAGTTCATCTTATCCTTTAGTGATGCGTATGTGACTTGACTGAAATGAAGTGATATAATTGTTCCATTGTTCCAAGTGGGACAAAAAATCTGATAGTTTCTACCTTCTTCCATCCTTGTTTCATATAGAGAGGTGGTAAGTGGTTATGTCACTTTCGGAAGGTAAAAAATATCTTGTAGATGAAGTCTGTCAATTGGCTCAAGACTCAAGGAATGTGTGACCCACTTCCTAGCTAGGGATCAGCTCCAGTTCGAACTCGAGATCCATTTCCCACTCTCCAGGATAATCCATCATTGATTACTTGAAAAGATAATAGGAGGGCATTCCAGATAATGGATTAGTTTGTATGTTGTTTTTCTAGTTTTTGAATCCAATATTCAAGTGAATCTGGGCGAATGCACTTTTTTATCAAAACAATTGTCCAAAGGTTGTCTTTGGTGAGCAGTATCCAACCAGATTTAGTTGCCAAAGATTTTGAGAAAGGAAAAATGCTTTTTATACCCCATGCAACTAGGGCTTTTGGATGAGCTAGTTGATCCCACTTGGCCTAGGGGGTGGTATATTTTTCCTGTGTTCTGAACAAGATAACGAGGAAAAATATCCTTCTTGCTTCATCTATAATTCCTTTTGGGATCTAGAAAAGTTACATCCAGTAGACTGGAATGGCTTCCAATATTGTTTTTTCCAAATTAATCCTCCCTTCCCGTGATAGCCATTTAAAACTGCGTCCTTTTAATTTATTTTCCAGTTTGGATAGAAGCCAACACCAGTCTTATTTACGATAATCATTTTGTTTTAAATGAAAACCAAAGTATTTTATTCCCTCCTAAAAGTCTAGTCTTGTAGGGGAATATTGTTTTAAAGTAAACTTCTACCTCTTCCTCCATCCAATAAAACAAAATTGTTGATTTCTGAACATTGATGGTAATACTTGTGGCTAGATGGAACATGTTTAGAATTTCAGCCAGTTTCTTTGCATCCTGACGTTGATTTCTAGAGAATAATAGAATATCATCCACAAAAAGAAGGTACGTAATTTTCTGTCTTGGGGCAACCAATATGTTGTGGAAATTATCGGAGCAGACATTGTGATCTATTTCTCGGCTAAGACACTTAATCACCAGAAGGAATAGGAGACGAGAGAGTGGGTATCCTTCCCTGAATCCACGCTCTGAGTGAAAGAAAGGAGAGGCTACCCCGTTTATAAGAATAGAAAAGGATATTGAAGTTAAACAGACCACAATCCAATTGATAAAGGGGACTTCAAAACCCAAATGTATAAGGAGAAGTCTGATGTAGGACCAATTTAATATATCAAAATCCTTTGATAGGTAAACTTTTAGTATGTCTCCTTGAAATATGGAGGTTTTTAGGCTGTAAAGTCCTTCTTGGGATACACCAATAACTTCATGTATTTGGTGACCTTGCAGAAAACCAAATTGTTCTTTTGAGATTCTGTTTGAGAGGATGGGATTATTCTTCTTGCAATAATTTTGGCTATGATTTTGTAGAGGAAATTGTAGAGGGAAACAGGATGGAAGTCATAAAAGGATTGAGGTTCATCTCTTTTTGGAGTGAGAGCAATGAAGTTCGAATATATAGGTGCATATAGACACCCATTCCATATGTACTCCTCTACTACCTATAAAAGGTCTTCTCCAAGTAGATCAAAGAAATGAAAATATAACTCAATAGTCCACCCGTCTGGACCCGTGATTTTATCCTTTTGGAAGCTTTGGATTGTTTCTTTTAGTTCATCTTCAGTGATTTCTGCAAATAGATCTCGATTTCCATCATCATCAACAAATCGAAGGAATTTGACTACCAATTTAATAATATCCATGGTATTTTCTCTAAGACCATTCCTAAAAAGAGTATGGAAGTGTGTGATCCCTAGTTGAGCTAGATACTCAAATGAGGTGACTGGAGAGTCCCCTTGGCCTTGTAGTTTCCAAATAGTGTTTTTATGCTTCCTCCCTTTTGCAAAGGCATGATTCTTTTTGTGTGTTTTCGTCTCTTTTGTACAGCCAAATAGCTCTACTCTTGAGACTCCATTTAGCTTATTTATCGTCCAACATCTTTTACGACGGGTCTACAAAGATATTAAATTTTCTTTGGTCTCTTGTGAGTAAAAAACGCCATCCTTTGATTTGGTAATATTATCAAGTTGGGCTTCAATATGTCTCAGTTATACGTCTTCTCTGGAACACTTTTCACTAGCCCAAGATAAATCTAGCTTCTTTATATGCTTAATATTTTCCACAAACTAAACCGTTGCTAGGGGGCGGTTGTTGGGTCAATGACCATCCAATTTTCCTTTACCAATTTCTGGAAGTCTTCATCCTCTAGCCAGGTTCTGTTGAAATCAAGTTCAAGCCAAATCGGGTAGTGGTCTGATTCTCCTCCATTGTTGATCCATTGTTTGAATCGAATAGGGAAATCAATGAGGGATTAATGGACCGGAAAGCGATCTAATATTTTTTCCACCCTAGCATCGTCATTCCTCATATTCTTCCAGGTGGGGAGGATCTTGATGAGTGGTATCTTGATAATTCCAATGTTAGAGAAGATATGGGAAAACATGGAATATTGTGGGTCTAGGTTGTTCGAAGGTCCCTAAACCTTTGCATTCCCAAAGGAGAGATATAGGTATCCACCTAGAATCATATTTTTTGCTTTCAATACCTCCTTCTTGAAGAGATATTCCCAAAAAGTGGCCCATTCATAATAAGGCCGATACACATTTAGAACCCTGAGTTCCAACCTGAATCCTTTCAGAAGGAGATCTACCCCTAGGCAGGATTCCAAGGCCGAGTTTTGAATATTGACAGATCGATTCAACCAACCAATTGTTAGGCCTCTAGAACGACTAGTTTCATCTATCCCGAAAAATGGCTAGGAAGGAAAGAGTGATTCAAGATATTTTGTCACTAAGGCCTCTAAAGACATTATTTCTTGAAGTAGAATTATAGAAGGATGATTTTGGATGATCATCCTTTTTAGGGAAATTATTTTTTGGGGGCTTGCCAAACCCATGTAGTTGTAAGAGAAGGTTTTGATGGGGAAACCCCTGTTAGGGCTTGTGTTTCTCTAAGAGCCCAAAAACTTGAGTGTTTTCTACCATAAGCGAAGTCAATTAGTGCATGATTTTGTGCTTTAGAGAGATGGGAGGATCGAACTCGACCTTTTTTGAGTTTATGAATGGCCAGGTTTATGCCTAGCCTAGACCCTTCTGGCCTTAGAACCAGAATATTTCGGTTTCTGAGGCTAAATATGATGGATGAGTCCTTGGAGCCAGTTAAGGAGGGGTCCTCATAATATGGGAGATATGGGATCTTGGGATGTGTAGCAAGCCCGAATGGGTAGGCAGAAGGAAGAAGAAACAAGAGGGTTCCAGGAAGAATAGAGGATGGGGAAGGGAAGGTTTTGTAGAGAGGGAGGGGGCTCCATCTTCAGAAAATGAAAAGAGTGAATAATTATATTGATAGGAAAAGGGATAGGATAAGAAAGATGCTTAACCCTGAGTGTATGGAGAGGAAAGAGTGGTTGTTGATGAGTGAGGGAGTCGTCCATTGGAGTGACTTCATTTAGGGGGAAGCCTGTAGTTTATATTCAATGTAGGAGGCAAGCTATCTACTCTCTAGAGTTGGATGTTGTCTTCCTGAGTGGTGGGAACGATCTGTAGAAGAATGAGAAGAACTGGTGTTGAGGATGACATATGGTCTAGGACAGAATTGATTTTGAGCAAGGGAAGAGTCATATTTATGACCATGAAAAGGTAGGGGAAAATCCTTCAAAATAAGTCCATGTTCATGGTAGTGTCTACAATGGAAGGGTGTCCCTTTGTAACATCCCGCTCTGGCGCACTGAGCGAACTTATTCTTGGAGGACACTTGCTCGTAAGTGATCCGGATTATTATGCTATTAAAACATTTTATTTTGATATTGAGGCATTATGGGTTGATGACTTTTCGTTTTACTGCATTGACATAGACAGGTGCTATTGACTCGATTTTACTGAGTGTGTAGGATTTTGGACCTTGAGGATGCAGAGGCATCGATGAAACCCCTTCGACTCTGGATCGAGTCAGGGAGTGTACCATTGGGCTTTGCTTGTATTACTGTGATATTAGTGCATCTGATTAGATGATATGATATGGATATATTC
>CBVK0100352590.1:0-20832 GCA_900067695.1 Picea abies
AAGACATGGGATGAATTCATCTATCAATTTTCAAACCCCCATCTCACAATCAAGACCAACAAGAAAACACTTTATCTAGGGACTGTTACTCCATCCAAACCCCATTCTCCAAAGACTCCAAACCATCCTACTCAATCTATCCCTCTACTATAACAAAACACCAAGAAACTTGTTGATACCCCTGCAGCCTCATCGGGAAAGAAGACTAAAAATCCTATTGATAATTCTCCAATGCCCTCAACATCAATTGATCCTGCACCCAATAATTTACAAGAGGCGATTCAACAAGATTTCCCTGTAGTCCATACAAATAGAAGGGGAAACAATCGATTCAAAGGAGGATATTTTCAAAAAAGTACCTGGAATGAAAGTGGGAAGCCTAATGTAAAACCCCCTAGCACTTCAGATCCTATACAAGTATCTTTCGATCTCAAAATCGCCCATAAACGACTTAGGGAAGTTTCTGGAGAATAGTTGGAGCCTGATAGGGAAGTAAAATATAAACCCATTCCCTCTCATAAACCTTCTATTACTCCTACCTCACAGATGCCTACACTAGATCCCAAAGCTGATAGACTCTTTACATCCATAAAGGGATCCAAGCCCTCCTCTGAGATATCTAATCATACTCCAGTCATTGAAAAATTACAATAAGAAAATGTCCATTTGTTGCAATAGTTGGAGGAGAAAAAGACAATGGATAGGCATCTCCACCATGATAATGTAGTATTAAAAGAAAAAGTGAATTCCCTCCAATGATTAGTTGATCAAATGACCAATGACAATCTTAGCTTCCGTGCACAATTGAAACATCGCAAGAAGTCCAAGACAAAGTCTACAGGGAAAGAAGCTTCTAAAGCTAATCCATCCCCTTCTCAGCAAGTCTAGTCATATTGGGTAATTCATTTTTGTTTTTCGTGGGACCTGCAAATCCTTAGGCAGGGGGGTAATGTTGGGCTTGTGTTTTGATTGTTTTTTGGTGATGATTGAATCCTTTTTGCATCGGTATTATATGTGCTAGTAACCATTTTGAAGATGTTTTTGAAGGATTTTGTATCAATTCATCATGGCTTTATAACAGGTATGCACAATTGATGTTTTGCAATGGTTTTGAATTATATTCAGTTCAATTTGATGATTATGAGGATCTAATGTGTGGTCTATGTGTCACAGGGTGAATTTGCAATCCAATTTTCCATCCGATAGCTTGTTTGGCACTTCATCCAACACCTGATCCAGTACTTAATCCGACACTTCATCTGGCACGCAATCCAACACTTGGAGCATAGGGGAGTTGGCGGTTGGCGTATTGGTGTCTTGTGCTAGGAGAATCAACGACCTCGGTTTTGTGCCCCCTCGTGGCCTCCATCGACTGAGCTCTTGACATCTCACATTAAGCAGCTATGATAGTCAGTGAGTGGCTCATTTAATTTCTAGAAGGCAAAGGCCATTAGAGCGCATTTAATGGGATTTACCATTTTTAGAGGAGGTCTAACCTTCTAGCGGTCAACCTCTCGAACTATAATTATTATAAATGCCAATAATAGTGGCCAGACCAAGGAAAAAAATTTTAAGAATATTTTCGTTGTATAGTTGAGACATCTCTGCAAACTTGTGTTTAAACTGATTTTCTTAAGTTAATGACAGAACCGTGTTGATTTAAACTTGCAATTTTCTGTTGAGGAGTAGCCACAACCTGTTGGGGGGGGCACCAGTGGTATGGGTGAATACTTAGATAGTTATATCATGTATTTCAATTGTGTAGTTACAATTTACTTCATTTCTCTGTTATATGTATTTTGTCATTTTAAATGTTGTATTTGTTGTTTACAATTTAATTGTTTAATTTCTCTTTTGCAGGTTGCTTATAGAAGATAACTATTTGTTATGCTATGTCTTTTATTTCTTAGTGACTGGATTGCAAGTGACTAACTTAGTTGGTGTGTTAAAAGTTAATTTCTACAGGTTGAAACGGAGTAGTATTTAGAACAGAGTATTAGTTTAATACAGAGTTTCTTTTGCAAGTTTCGATGGATTAATAATTGCAAGTTTTATTAGTCGATTTAATTCTTATTTTTAGTTACGCTTTTATGAATTTATTTTGTTTATCAATATTGTTTTAGTGTGCTAGGATAGAAGTAGAATTTGGATTATGTTTTTACAATCATTTTAGCTTGAAATTTGAGTTTTTAAAGATAGGATTAAGCCCAGTTTAATTATGAAATTCTGGTTTTAGATATTGTTTTGGATTATGTTCCTATAATAATTCTAGCTTGAAATCTGAGTTTTTAATAATAGGATTAGCTTAGTTTAATTTATGAAATCTCATTTTTAGATATGAATAGCAATTTTAATTAGAAATTTGAATTTGAATTAAGCTTTTAGTTATGAGTTTATAATCTTGTGAATTTACTTGAGTTTACTTGAGTTAGCATAAGAGTGCATTTGAATTAAGTATAAGAGTGGTTTCTTATCATCGATGATTGATGCATGAAATTGAGAGATCACATGTATTTTCAGGATATTTAATGTTTCTTCGATGATGGCTAAGCTCTCATTAGATTGCTTCATTCATACTTTTCATTTCTCTATAGAAGTCAACATTGAATTAATTCTTGAATTATCACTAATCGTCAGATGCCATCGTGATGTTATTCGACAGCGAAGACATAATCAACATCTTTGAGTTTCTTTTTATTGCAAATTAAGAATAGTTTGGATTAATTTATGAATATAGTCATGATTATTTTGATTAAGTAGGTTAAGATTTTCCCTTTGCAGATTAGAAATGATTATGAGTTTTGTTTTAAGAATAGAGTTTACTTGTTGAATAGTTTTGATGAGTTTACTTGCTAAATAGTTTTGATGAGTTTACTTTCTAAACAAGTTTTTATAGGTTAATTGTTTGAATTCTCATTTTCTTAAAGACAAAATATCAAGGTAATTTACTTGTTTTTTCTCATTAGATTGAATAGGTTAACTTGTTCAAAGTAGGTTTTTGATTTTCTTATCTAGGAATAATCCATCGATCCATTGTTTAACGCTGTTTAGGGTAGATAGTTCAAGTTAATTAATAGGTTTTTCTAATTACTAGTCTTTTGTTACGTAGATAAATCCTTAGATAGACCATCCCCTTAGATAGACAACACTTCCTCTAGCTTTTCTTCCTTGGCACATACAATACTACAACTCTTAGTTTACTTACCCCAGGTTCACAATTTAATTGAGGGGTTTAGTGCATATAGAACACCCATCAAGGACCCATAATGTTTTTTTACTCCTGTGGAGTTATACTCCGATCTAAATAATATTGTAGTGGCGAATTTCCCAAATTCTTAACAGGAATAAATATGTAGTAATTTTACAATGCAACTGTCGACGACAAGGTTGGGCTACAATATATCTGTTATGTTTATGTCCCAAGAGTTAGGTTTTTCCGGGTGCCTATAGACAATGGTTTTCCTTGTGCTATATCTCTCTAATATACATGCAGGTTTGAACAGTGGTACTTGGCCCAATATCTCAGGGAACCAACTAAGGATGCTAGACCGTACCCTCAGCCATACTACCCGATTACCCAGGTACTATACAATATCTTCCTGAGTGTTTTTCTTGGTGGCACTATAGCAGTCAGGTGACAGATTGGTTTATCTACAGAGGGCTTTAGGATATCTAGGATAGTCTGTATATAGGTCTTGTATGATGTGTTATCACTCAAAGGGGTACCAACAGGGGTTACAAGGGTGGCCAACAAATATGTGCTTAAGTACCACTTGTAGTTCCTACATGTATGCTTCTCTCACCACATATTTATGTGTTGAATGAAAAATCATTGTAGATTTAAGATGTCGGAATACATCTCTACCCTAGAAAAAATTACCCACAATTTATACCAACGAAGGTTCTCTGATACCACTCGTTAGGTACAAGATCTATTATAATAGCATAAAACATAAATAATGCAAAGAATAGCAGTGGAACAACAAAATATATGAAACCACAACACCAAAATAATGCCTTTATTGATGGGAAACAATGTTCACTTACCTCTTGGAGGGGGAAACCTCCAACAGAGAAACACTCTATTACAATAATTCTCAAGACAATATTTATCATACCTCCTACTTTTATTTATACTAATTCTATCTTCTAAGGAACATTCTAGAGGGAGATCCTTCTAGAAGTGAAGGATTCTATTATTTCTTCTTGCATTGACTTGTTCAGATTTATTCAATAGGCCTTATTAACTAATCTCATCCTTTGTTACATGGAAAATATGTATCATACTAACTAATAACCAAATAAGAGGGGTTAGGGTTGGACCCTAACAACAAAATTCCATCCACAAACAGATAACAAGATAAAGGTAGTCAACATGACTTTGGTGCTACTTTTGAGGGGTTACAATCAAAATAATATCAAGACCTATGATGAAAATATTATCTATATACAATTCTCTTATAATAAAGCAATCGACACTTCTACTAGTAAGTCAACTTTTGAATATCAAACTCTATGAGCCCTCCATGTTGGATTAGGAGGAGGAGCAAGTCCTACCTTCCATATAGTACTTAGCATCATATTCTCAGGAACAATTCGTAGAGGACACATTTTTGTAGAATCATTATAGAACTACAACACAAGGGCATAATGACCTTTGGTAGATTGAGTTGAAAGGAAAACTTCCAAGAAAATAAAAGTGGTACTCCAGGAAGAAGGTAGAGGAAAAATTTTCTCACCTCATTCACTAAATATTTTGGGGACCAAAATCCTCCTTAAATGGGGAGGTGTTATCCAAAATGGATCATTATACTATTTTTCATCTATCACTATGCTTTATGGGTAAGAAATTGGATGAATCAACTTGCAGACACATTTTAGAGGTTGGTCCGAATTTGGAAATTTGGGTCCAAAAAAAACATATGAAATCTTTGTGATCCATTTTGAGGCATAAAATGACACTTTTTTGCGGTCCAAACATTACTATAATGTTGTCTTATATATTCCACACACTGATACCTTTCCAATCATGTAAGAATAACCTCAATTAGAGTTTGTATGTGAATGTTATGCCTCCTGAAGGTTGACATACCATATTGATCATCATTGTACAAGTGCATGCCACGTATGGTAGCCTCCATTACTTAAAAATGTGGGGCTATCCACTTAGTGGATTTTATAAGAAAAGTATATAAGGTCAAAACCTTATCACAATTGACGATTGAGGAAGTAAAAACCCTACCCCTATATGTCTGTCGAGATACGTTAAATATCAAATCGCTAGGAATAGAAGGGGTTCCATTCTATGTTATTGTATTTTGTTCCATATCATAGTAGAACAACTTGGTGTGGGAAAATTAGAGACCATAATAGAGGGGGTTAATGTTTTTTAGTATCCTATTATGCCATGGGTCTCGAGTAACTCCATAGAGAGATCCTTCTACTTTGTGGTTGTATTATTTCCATACCATAGAAAAGAGAGCAGAGCATCCTCACCTTCTAGATGGAGTTTCTCCTGTAAGAGTTTCCTAGAGAAAATTTTTGTGTTATTTTGTGTATGGTGTGTGATTCTAGAATATAAAAAAATTTAACCTTCATAGTGAAAATTTCAGTTTTATTTATCATATCTTCTGTGATGAACTCTTGTAGTGGAATATTCACGATAGTTTATAGATCAAAAAATATTATTTTTTTATTTAGAATACATATGTATAGTTTCTACTTTGGAAGGGGATATTGAGGAACTCCCCATCAATTTCCAAATCCTTAAGAAGTATTTTTCATGATCACCCATGGTGATGGAGTCTTCATGTATACAGTATCTTTCCTTTCATGTTTTTTTCTTTTGAGAAAAAAATATTTGCCTTTAGTTTCCTTATGTCTTTTGAACTCATATTGTAATGATTTCATTGTTTTAACTTTTGACCAGTCTAGTTGATTATGTATGTATATTGGAAGAAGGATATTGTCCATTATGTATAAAAGGGAGAAGAACCCTCCTCTATAAAATTGTCTCAAAGACACTCAGAAATAGAGAATCTACTCTATATAATAGAATGTGGAATCATAGGATCAAGGTCAAATAGTGGAAACCTAGAGATGAACACATCATTTAAAATATTGATAAATTCTCAAGTTAAGCATTGGAGAAAAATACAAGAAAAGTTGGATGTAAATGTGGTGTTTTCCTTGTCATGGTGGTACTCTCATAATTAGCTTCAAGGATCACATACAACCATAATAATAGAATATAGGTGTATTTTGGGTATTATTTGTAAGATTCATTCACTTCACACTAAAATTGTTGATCCTATTGTGCCTTCAAGAGGTGGACCCATTATTGGACTCACAAATTAGAATAATCATGAAGTGCATTTATTATTCATATGATACAAGTATAAGTAAAATTCATATTACCTTTGGATTCATCTTCCAATGTATCTTGGACTCATAATGATTGTTTACATATTTTAACATTTCATATTCTTTCTCCAAGTAACACTAATGTATTGCATTTCCAACATTCCCCACTTTCATATGAAGGGGTGTATGTGAGTCCATAAAGAGAGATAAAGTCTAGAAATGTGCAGCTGAAATATGGAATTGAACACTGCCAATGTCTGAATGTGCTCTCTAAATATGGTGGTTCTAGGATGACCATAAACTAGATGGCTATAAAAATTTGGTGTATTGTACTAAAGGTGATGTTGGTTTAAGGAATACCACAAACCAATGGTGTTTTATAGATGACCACAAACTATGGAACTTATCTCTAAGGTTCAATGGTTCCCATAACATTTCCTTAGTTAAATACAATATGAATTTGATGTATTCTACTAAATTGAAGTGTTATTGAATGCTGGTTTAAAGATGACCATAAACTATTATGTAGAAAAATTTGAATGTATTATACCAAGTGTAGGTTTAATGAAAACCAAAAAACATTTTCTAGTAGAAGGTTTAAGTCTTGTACTAAGTGGTGGTTTAAGGAAAACCACAAACCAATCTAGTGGTAAATCATGCTCACTTGTTACTGCTCAATTGATAAGACTTCAAAAATTGAATCCTAACTATCAATCATTGATGTTGTTCCTCTGGTCAGGGACAAGGTGAGAATAGGCAAATCATTTCACTATAAGATGTGTCAATACATGAGAATGAGTTCTATGGTATGATTGAGATATCTTATTGACTATTGATGACCATCACCAAGAACTCATCCACCCCTAATGGTTCTTTACTTTTGAAAATTTCTTCTTGTTAGAACATATATTTGAAGGATATTTTTTCTTTCCACAATGATTGCAAGGATGAATATCAAAGCACTAATCTTCCATGTGGCCGAATCATTGACAATCTTGGCATTTCAGAATATGCTCTTGAATTAGAGAAATTGAATGTGAACCTTCTTCTAGAAATTAAACACTTTCAAACTGGATCGACTTGGTATAACCTGGAATACGAAAGGTGACATCCTTTTCATATCTGATACCTAATTTGTTCTTGTGTTACAAATTTCTTCCCAATGTATGATGATTGTCTTGGAAAGAAAAGGTTGATATTCATCTGCATTCATATTTGAAGTTGGCTCACTAAGATTATTTTGTATTGTCTATTGATCTAAATTGACCTTATCATATTCTTCAAAAATATGGTTGTTCTGAACAAGGACTAGTTCATAATGTTGTCAAATATTCTTTCACTCAAGTGCATCATGAATAATTCGAGTATGAGTTTGAACAAGTCTAACTTTGGCTTGTGAAACTTGGAAGAAAGTTATAAAAGTCTGCATATTTTCTTTGTTAGTGGTGACTGTATTCTCAACATAAGAGAGAATTAGAGTGTTCAATAACCCTAATAATTACTCAACTTGATCCATTTAAATATAGAATTAGAGTCAAAGGTTTCTTGCAACTATGCACACTATACAATGCAAACAACACCAATGAGGGGTGTCGTATTCTACTGAAAATGCACCCATTTATGATGTAACTCAACAAACCACATTGAACTATTCAAAAGGTTGAGGGAGAAATCCACCCAATAGAGATATTCAACTTGCTAAAAAAATAAACTCGATTCAATTATGCTTTAATAGGAGAGAGGTACATAGATACCTTCTAGGTTTTGACCACCAGTCATCATGGATGTACAATTTATTCGAAATTCTTGTTAGAAATAAATAACTTTGGATCCCTTCACATAACCAACAAGGATATTAATGGATATTTTGATAAAAAGCAAAAAGGGCCACAAAATATTAGTTAAAGCAATGGCTAGACTACACTTCCTTTAAGTTGTATCCCATAGTGATGTGATTTTGTTGGTCAGAAATTAATTTACAATGCATTTATTGTGCTATGAGAATATCCAATTGCAAGGTTGGAAATATAGCTTTCTCTACAAGTCAGACATGACCCCGAAAATTGTTAGTGTTTAAATTTACTCTGACATAAAATGTGCTCCTAACCAATAACAAACTTATGACCTTGCTTAAATTGTAATCAATAGAGAGTCAAATATGACCCTACAAAATGTGCTCCCAAACAATAACAAACTTACAACCTTGCATAAATTGTAATAGACATAGTTGTTTGAGTCTACAAATATAGTGTAAGTGACTAGTGAGAGGACCAGTTGTTGGGAATACTAATCCATAGAATATAATGTGAACTCATACTAATATATGGATCCGACTTGTATAATGTTAGAACCGTGGGTAATTATTTACATAGTCGCCTTCATATTTGAGCCATCATATACCATGGTTACATCATATGTGGATCAACTATTTGATCTGAAGATATATTATGGAGAGGTCAATACTTATGTGGATGAGACCATACGTATTGCACATTATTCAATGGAATCATGGGTTCTCATTTAGCATAAGAGAGGATTGATGTATGGCCTAGAAGGGAGGTGTGACTTGAGTGAAGGTGAAATACCCACAAAGAGAGAATATTGTTGGTCTAGATGCTAATGGTCTTCAGAAACTTCATGGAATCCCAATGGTCCGCCAATGATCAAATCAACAGATTAGGTTATTAATTCAATGTATGTATAGATATTAAGGGATTCATTGAGGGATTGATGAATGTGCGATCATTTTTTGTTTCCTGTGCACTTTGGTTAATCTGGTTGTTCTTGAAATTTTGACTTGAAATTTTGAAGTTACTCGTGAGTTTGTGCAATAAAGCGATGAAAAAAATTCTAGGAATGACAACGGTTGTCTTCATATCCATTGGGACTTCAGTTCTAATTCAATGGAATCCATTTCATTATTAGGTGAGGCTATCTTTGTTATATCTCTGGCTCTCTTGAAACCCAAATTATGGGAACCTTGTTTAGTTATAGAACAGGGTGTGTGAATTTTGCAGTGTAGGAAGATTTGAGGAGAAACCTTGTGATGATTCTATAAATTATGTCTCTTACAAATTATCTCGTGAAAGAAATGGCATCTAGATTGGTGAGAATTTCTCTCGAATGTGAGATAATTATGAACAGATAAAAAAAATCAGGATCTTGGATGGACTATGTATTACAACAGGTGTCAGAATAGCCTCTAGGGTTTATAGGAGGAATGGTTAGGTCACACATGGGAGAGAGAGAGGAGAGTATAGAGTAACGTTTGACTGGTAGAGACAGATAATTTCCCTGATAAGGAAGAGATATTGGAAGATAGAAAGGAAGGTGTTTTTACACGCTGGAATGGGCACACAGGATAGACTTGCAGATGGGCATAGGGAATAAAGTAGACTGAGAGATGTTTTTGCAGGGTAGAATGAAAAATTCCATCGAATAACAAGGAAGACTCAGCTATGGAAAAATACCATAGCTCAAATCAGGACTAAGAACCAAGGTTGTTATGATACCACTATTGGACTCATGAATTAGAAAAAACATGAAGTGCATTTATTATTCATATGACACATGAATAAATACAATTTAGATGACCTTTGGATTCATCTTCCTAGGTCTCTTAGACTTCTAATGATCATTCACATATTGTGATGTTTCATATTATTTCTCCAATTCACCCTAATAGATTACATTTCTAACATCCATAAGGATGATAAGTATTGACAATGCTAGCATATCTAAGAAACTCTCATATCACCCCACTTCCTTAAAACCCTATTTTCATACATAATACTTAAATACAAATATATAAGGGTGAGCATGGTATAAGATAAGAAGGAAGTTGAAAACACTATTAATTGTGTGGGAAGTACAGGTAAATTTGTTGGGGATATGGATGCTCATTTGCAGCATGTCCATGCTTTTATGATACCAAGGAAAATTCATCAAGACTATGTACACTCAGTGGCTATGAATCAATGCCTATAAAAGAGAGTTGAGGAACAAACATAGGCATACCATCAATTGAAGAAGGTTCATTTGTGGTGTTATACCCTAACAATGATTATATGAAAGTATAATCTTAAATAAACTAACCCCATATATTGGCTTGTAGAGAATGCTTAGAATAGTATATATACGTTGTCATTAATTGTTGATATCCTTTTGAAAGAAATCTTAGCGATGTGGAACCCATGGTATAGGTAAGAAACACATTTTATTGAAACCTTTATTTTCAATATCCTAATGTAATCTTCTATTTTCTTAAAGGAAAAAGATAACTGGTTCATCCCAATGAGTCGTCATTTTTTAGGCCTGCAACAATTCCCATTAGATTTTCCTATTCCATGAAAATTAAATGGGACACCCTATTAAATTTGTACATAAAATTTGAAGCATATGAGTAGTTCCTCGGGTCTAAGTATTCTTGTGATCATCATAGAGGAATAACACCATTCACCTTCAATCTTGGATTCTCAATAATCCTCTTTTTAACCATGGATTGTATGAAACTTTTTTATTTTATTTTCAAACATGTTTCAATATCAAAGCTTATTTGAATTTGGTCATTCTCTTAATCAAATTCAGGGTGTCATAATATTCCTTCAATCCACAAGCCTATCGGATTATTTTCATCGAACTCTTTCCATCAGAAATATTGTTCATCTTATTCATAAGAACTTTCTGAAGCCCGAATCTTGGAAGACCATCAAAATCCCCTCTTCAGGTTTTTCTCTATAAGAATGTCAAATTATATTTCCAAGCAATTTCTTATGAAAGTATTTTACCGAAGTCCTATCAGGTGTTACTTGTCAAACCACCTCCTTTCAGAATGTTAAAATGGCTAATTCCCTTCCAATGAGGTTTTCTAAAAAAACCTTCTTTCAGAAATACCTTTTCGAAAATTCTCCTAGCGATGAATTTTCCTACTTAACCCTTCCCGCGAGCTTATATCTTAATGTTTATATTTTATTTATTTGGATATTCCTTCCCGCGAGCTTATATTTTAATGTTTATATTTTATTTATTTGGATATTCCTTTTTTTGGTTAGTTATAAGGGTTTTTTTATTATTTAAGGTATTACTAACCCCTATTCTTTATTTTCCCTTGATAATCCTATCTTAGAACTCTTCCCAAGATGAAATTCTCAAATATGCATTCAGAGAATCTATATCGGGTTTGTGATGAGACAATAACTTGTATTCCCTTTGAATAAGCATGTATGAATGATTTTTCTCAAAATATTGTCTTTCCAAACACCTTCCCCCTGATCAAATTATTCTGATGATATTCTCCGAAATATTTTCTTCTAAAAATATTCTTTAGAAAGTTTTTTTCCCAAGCAAGTCTTCTCGACAATAGATTTTCTCGAAACAGTGTATTTATGATCGCATTCTTCCAAAATAATTATTACAATAACATTAATGGCCCTATATTTCTCCCACCTGCTACGTGCTAGAGAATATATATATTAATTGTAGAAGAAATAGGTTGGTGATCAAGTGTTAAAAAAGTAATTTAAGCCCCAAAATAATTATTTTTCATAGAATTAAGGGAAAAATAAGTATGCAAGAAGGATTTCCCTAGCTAATTGATATTTTCTATGACAATTGTTTTACGTAGTCAGGTAAGATCATTGTTTAGTAAGAAATTTATTTTCTTATCATGCATTGTTGGTTTATGAATAGTATTACAAAACACTGATTTTGTTTTAAACCTTACAAGAATTCAAAATAAATACAAAATGTCAAGATCCCAAGTGCGAAGAGGATAAGTGGTCATTGAGAATGTTATTGCTCAGGGGAGAACTCAACACAACCTATTACTTTCATATACAATATCCTTCAATGGAATTAATTATTTCCCTACCTGGAGAGACAGATACAGAAAATTCATAAATGGGGATTTTCCAAAGGATGTTGAAGATCTGGCGGTATAACGGAATACAAAGAAGAGTCGGCTATATGTTTTTTTTTGCAAGACTCACCATATTACCTTATAATAACATTGCAAGATGTGTATTCTCACATTTGGAATTAGACACAACTACAATGGTGAATGAGTTTAAATACCTTATATATTAGTTGAATCTAGATGACATCCATGCGATATACCACCTACAAAATCCTTATGCATATCTGAATAAGAAATTCTTCGATACATTTAGGGAAGAACAACCCAATTCAGATAAATTATTCGAACAATGGTGTAACAAAGACATTTTGTTCACTAAAAGGTTAGAATACTATATTTGATACAATACCTCAAAGAACCCTATCAGCTTCTAGGATCAATGATTTGCAAGTTGTATGGCAAGGAAAAGTTTACTCATTTTAAGATGTAATGGACACCATTAACATACTATATGGTTGAGGTAGGGAAAGGCTTTAAACAAGGTGCAAATACTTTCATTCAACATCCTTGAAGACACTAGATAAGCTACAAGGATAAAGATACCAATTTTTTACATGTATTCATACTTAATAGATGAAACATGCTCTTCCAATTATTTTCCTACAATGGGTTGGGATTGGAACACCAACTTACCTCCTATTCGTGTTTATTTATCTCAATTATAGGAAAATTATTTCAAAAATAACTTCTACTAACTATGTGACCATTTCATGGAACCCCTGTGATCTTTCAAATACAATCAAAACCCTTAGAGACTATCTCAGGAAGATATAAAATATATTAAAGAGATAGAATATTAGTACATGGGGAAGGATTATACATATATCCAAATATTTGGGTGTGCACAACCCCCACATATCCTCACCAAGTATGTTCCTGATAATATAATCGGTAGGGAGATTTCTTACTAGACAGTTAAGGTCAGGATAAATACATTTGTAACTGCAAGTTTCAAAACTATATGGTCGAAGTTTCCCATAAAAGTTGGAATGTTCACAGTATTAAAAATTCCTCGTGCTATAAAAGAGATTGTAGTTCTAAAAGAGTTATGTTTGTGCACAGGAGAAGTTATAAAACTTGATCCTAAATCTATCATTAGAGATCATCTTAAATATGTGGGATTAATACACCTTTTTTTATATGATGCAACTACCTCAAATGAGACTTTCCAACCTCAAATGAGACTTTCCAACGGGCGCTACTTTCTTAAGAAGTGTTAACCAGAATTGATGATGTATTGGGGAGAGAAAAATTACCACCAGAGGAGGAAGAAAAAGGGAATAAAAACAAAGAATAATGGGAACATTTAATGGCCACTGAAAAGGAGATAGAATAATAAATAAAGAAACATCAAGCAGCTAAAGAATAATAATAGCTTAAAAGAGACCTGGAAGCTAAATAAAGATTAAGAATAAAGGAAAAGTAGAAACAAGAGTCCAAACAAAAGGAGGAAGAGGTTAAAAAGTAGGAGGAAGAAGAAGAAGCCAAAAGGAAATAAAAAGAAGACAATGATAAGGAAGAAGTAGAGAGACAAAAGAAAAGGAAACTTGAATAAGATGAAGGAAAATCATATATCCCTAGAATTGTGAAGGGGCTTACATTTCTTGATTCACCTTTCAACTATTGTACCCAATTGAATACACTACCAACAAAATTATCTTATTCCTCATCTCAAATAGTATATTTTGATGATGTTCTCGTTTCTTTAAGAGAATATTTGCATAGCAAATAAAAAACAGGGATATATTAAATATCAAGAAAAAGGAACAAAAAAGAGAACACTCCCAGCATCATATAGTATAACTTCATGGAATATAGGGAAAGATCCCCAAACCAATGCAATTGATACAACCTCATCCCTAAGTTCTTTTGCAAGAGAAAACTCAGTCGTTGTCAATGAGATAAATGCTAGACTAGACAGTTACAAGGCCAAAGTAACAGTGTTGGAAGACAAATTGAAATAACAAAATCTCAAATGGAAGATGAATTCAAGAAGTATAAATATGAGAAAGATCAACTATGTAGAGTTGAAATAGAAACATTATAAAAAGAAAAATTGTAGGAAACAGAGTCGCTAAGAACAAATCACCATGGGAAAATTACTATCTCTGAGCAGTGAAGATTGTAAATTATCGGATACAAAGAGAAGGTACAAAAGAAGCTTGAAGCACAATTGAAAGAGAGAGAAAAAGTAGCCAATATACTTTAGGTTGTGAGGGAAGAAGTTGTAGTTGAAAATGAAGAGTTAGGGGAATCCTAGAAAAACTTCTTCACCAAGTTAAATGATATCCAAGATTACCAGGAGGATATTATTAAGTTATATAATCAAATGGATGATCTTGAAAGCCAATATACTAATGTAGAACATGAATTTGATAATATGGTGTATTGGCAAGGTATACACAAGGAGACACCTACAAACCTAGTCAGGTTCACCAGAAAAGAGTAGGGGAAAAATTGAATTTTGTTGGACAACTGGAAATACTCATATTAGGATGTTAACAAAACCATAAGCCTCACCAAAAATTCCCATGCTGGAATGTGGAATTTAGCTGATAATTTATTGGAAAAATTTAAAATGTGAGTGATGGATCATCTATCTCAAGCAGGTCCTAGAAGACTAAGGATATCAAAGGTAGAAGATAACATGTATAGAAAAAAACAAGCTATTGACCAGCTCACATAGGTCAGAAAAGAATTCCTAAGTCAATACATGATACAACCCATTAAACATTCCTCAAGTACAGATGACTTTGTCAAAAGAATTCACAAGGACCTTAAGAGGGAAGTTTTTGACTAAGTATACAATGGAGAGGTAGAGTTAGAGAATATGAAGTTGAATAGACTAGGAGAAATAACCATGTCACATGACCCGTGGGTCACATATGTAGAAGATACAACTTCAAAGAGATCTTCATGATTTTGTATAGTTATGTAATGTATGTATCTTTGGAAAATTGCATTCAAGTTGTATATAATATAGAAATATTTGAAATGAAGAGATATAGTTTTGGCCTTATCAGTTAAAGAATGTAAAGAGACTCTGTAATTCTATAAAGGATATCTTCATGTAAGAGATAGGGACTTTTTGTTAGAATATTCAAGAATCCTGAGAAGGGGGGGGTGAATCAGTATAAAGTTATTTAAATAATTTTAACCTTCAAGCGCTACATAAACATTAACCATTAATCATGTCATTCATAGTCACATAATCTCATCACATTTCACACAGAGTTTTATGTGGAAACCCAACTGGGAGAAAACCACATAAACTTTTCTTAAGAAATTTCAACATTTCACAAGCATCAACTTGAAGGAAGCACCCACACCTTGAATTTTCTAGAACCTATTGGAAGGAGATGCCAATCCCCTTGGAATATTTTAAATTATGATACATGATCAAATCAACCTTCAAATACAATCCCAAAATCACTTCTTAAATCTACATACAAAATTGCTTAGAATTGTACCTCAAATCTAAAAACTTGTAAGATTCACCACAAGCTCGATTTTTCATTCTTAATTATAAAAATTGGACCTTATATATTAGGATATGTTCTCCTTCTAATGAAAAAAGTGGAATTCAATTTGGACCTACCAAGATTAAGGTATAACCATTTTATATTTAACATATGTTTGGGACTAGTTTCTAGATTGGTCACAAATCCTAACGTCTAACAAGTATAAATATGTACCTGTAATGAATCAGGATCTAAAACTTGTACCCAATCATCTTCAATATCTTCTATGAAATTACTCCGATTGTTTATCCTTGAATCGTCCCAAAAAATATTTATAGAGAAAATGGGAAGATGACTCATTTTGAAGAAGAAGATGGCTAGTTTTAAGAACCTCAAATTCCACTAAGTATAACTCCAAACCTGTAATGAGTCAAGGCCTAAAATTCATACCCAAGAGTCTTTTCTACATTTTGTAAAACACCTCCAAGTTTCACTATTTGAATTGTTCTACAAAAATATGTTATATCAAAAATTCCAAGGTGAGATTCAAAGAAAACCCTTGAACAAATCATTAGAAGACTTCATCTTCCATTAGAATGTTTCCCTTCTTCACTTCATCTTCCCTTAGAAATTTTCTCCTATAGGCTGAAATTCGCTCCTCTTCCTAGGATAGGTTGAATTTGTGTGATCCAAATTCCAAATAAGGATCCTCTTATTTATATGAATATTCTCCACATGAGGGGGTGCAACCAAGGGTCACAACTTTTGGGTCACACCTCTTCCTTAAGGATGGTAGACCTTAGGGGCTTATTTGCTTTAATTTAGGGAATTCCTCTCTTGGCTTTAGGGGGTTCTTTAGTTGGATTTAGGGGCTTCTTATATTTATTTAGGGGCTTCTTATATTTATTTAAGGGGATTCTTCACTTAGCTTTAGGGGATTCTTCTCTTGGTTATATGGGCTTCTTCACTTGACTTTAGGGGATTATTCACTTGGTTTTAGGGATTCTTCAAGGCTCCTTCAAGGATCCATTTGTCTACAACTCAAAGTTGGAATGTGGGAACAACCACATGGTATCTCATCCTGTGAGGTTCATGATTAAAAGTTGCACCATAAGGGGACCACTTTGGATTTATATACTCTTATGTCAAGGCTCCTTCAAGGCTCTTCAAGGCTTATTCAAGTGGACACATCATCATCACTTTTAGGAGCTTCTGGGATTTTCTTTAGGGATTCTTCTAAGGTTTAAATCAATGAAAACCAATTTTCCAACAATCTCCCCCTATGGAATTGATGACAACTTAGTAAAACAACCATTCTCCCCCCGTATTCATTCTCTGATCCCAATGATTGTATTGCCCTATTGTCTTCATCTTGACTCCCCTTGTCTTCATTCTTATAGTTTTACTATTATTATCTCCCCCTTTAACATAAATGGAAAAGGTTAAGTCCCCATGACAATACTCCCCTTTTTCTTCTTGCAGAAGATTATCAAAATCAATTTGGAGAAAAAATTACTCCTAGTTTTTGTCGAATATACTCAAAGGTCCCCCTAGGAAGAGGATTTTTGAATATTTATGCAATATGTTCTTTTGTTCCAATATACTCCAACTTGATATTATATTCTATAACTTTTTCCCCAAAAAAGTGGAACTTAATAGGAATGTTTTTGGTCTTGGAATGCAACATTGAATTATTGGATATCCTTATAGCATTAGTGTTTTCACATATTATCGGAATAGGCTCATCATATCTCACTTATATGTCTTGCAGATTTTGTTTCATCCATAGAATGTGAGTACAAAATTTTGTTGTTGTGACATATTCCACTTCTATTGTGGATAAGGATATTGAAGATCACTTCTTGGTCAACCAGAACACTAAGAAGTCACCCAAGTATAAATATTCTCCACTTGTACTTCTTCTTTCATCAATACTTTATTCCTAATTTGCATCCGTCTAGGTGACCATAGTTAGCTCATTTCCTTTTGGATACCATATCCCAACATATGGTATTCCTTTAAGATATCTAAATATCATTTTCACTACTAGAACATGGGTTTCCTTTGGTGTCGCTTGAAATCTTGTTACCTGTCCACTACTTGCATTACATATGGTCTTGAAGCTATCAAATAGAGTAGACTACCAAAAATTCATCTGTAGAGTCTTTGATATGCTTCTTTATATTCATCATGTTTTCTCAACTTGCAACCAATAACCATATGAGTATTCACAGGTTTATAGTATTACATTTTGAACTTCTTTAACATTTCCTTCATGTACTTGGTTTGGGAAATGAAAATGCCTTCATCTAGCTGAGATATCTGGAGTCCCAAGAAGAAATACAACTCCCCAAGTAGGGACATTTCAAATTCATTATGCATATCCTTGGAAAACTTCTTACTCAATCTATCATCATCACTTCAAAAGATGATGTCATCAACATACACTTCAATAATAATAATAATACTTCATTGATCCAATTTTTTGTATAGGTTACTATCTACATTTACCCTTATGAATCCTTGTCATTGTAAGTAGCTATCCAATATTGAGTACCAAGCTCTCAGCGCTTGCTTAAGTACATACATATATTTCTTCAATCTACAAACATAGTCTTCCTTTTCTGACGCAAGCGCGGACTACCTCCTCCTTCAACTCCTCGCCCGCTCACAGGATCTTCCTTCCCCCTTCGGCCCAAAGAACGTTAATGTCCTTCCATTTCCCTATCGGGAATTATCTACCCACAGATTCCTTCGCGCGACTTCCCTCCTTTTGTTTATCGGGAAATCGAAACTCGCAACTTCGCGAGCTCACTATCGATATCTGTACCTTTGAGTCTCCGAGACCTGATGTGTCAGTCAATCACTGACTTTCCCCCTCGCCGTCGGGGCTTCACGCTATCGTGACTTCACAATTCGTGACACCCAACGCTTGAGTTTCCAACCTCCGATACACGATACGTCAAAATGCCGAAACCCACGGTTTCGCTTCCTCGCGACTTTGCTACTCATGAGGTCAACTAGTTCCTGTGTTAGCTCCCGATGCCCCAGATGCCAAAACGTCGATATCTCACATCACCTACCACATCACCCTGCTATGGCCCACATTATCCACGCAATCGTCGGGACTTCACACCTCGCTATCTCGCGACTTCTGTTGCGTAGATTTGGAGTCTCGCCTCGCGAACTCCCGATATGTCGATCCACGAATAGAACCAACGCTCCTCGTGATCCCGATTGACGGCTCCTGCTCACCCGAACCTCAAACCTTTCTCCACTCCTGCACTATAACCTTCCTACAACTCTGAGAGATCCAATGACTCGCCAAAACTTACAGATTTTCCATGGACTCTTCTTCTTGCGCAATCCACGAACAAGAAGTATCTCTCCACGAGACTTGTTCACCAAACTACGATACCTCTTCTCAACCTACTCGTGCAACTTCTCTTTGCTACCCTTCAACAATTTTGAAGGCCTATCCCTTCTGAGCTTTCCCGACTTCAAGTCTCTCAGGAAGAACTCTTTGCACGCACTCCTTGCAGCAAAACTTCAACATGCCTAAGTATCGAAATTCAACTCTGCGCATAGACCTGCAGCAACATTCTTAATTCCCTTTTCTCATAATCGCAACTCTGAGTCTTCGTCCAGCCTGCACATGCCTTGCACGGCTCCGGAGCCCAATCTGCACTTCTGAGAACTTAGAACAAAATTTACCTCTATCTGAACCCTTCTGTCGATGCACTCCTTGCGGATGATTCAACTGCACTCCTTGCAGGAATTCTCTGATACAAGATAGAGAAACAATTGAAACTAATTCCTTGTCCCCTTTAGACTTCAATTCAATCATGAAATCACATACACAGCATATAAAATCAAATGCATGACGGGAAGCAAATGTTTATGAGCATAATATCAACACACAGAGAATAGACACATAACCATGAAATTGAATCAACCTTTCTTCTATTAATTCAATATTTGTATATGGACGTTATATACATAGCTCTCTGCTTGCTCTCCTCTTCTTGCTCCTAAATGAATAATCTAGAATAATCTTACAATGTACAAAGGAGGGTGTCTATATCCGTTTTCCCTCTCGAACTCTAAACTATCAAATCTAGACTTAAATATTCTATCTACTTTACATTAAATCTATTAAATGCCTCATCTACCTAAGGACGAGACCTTATCTGCTCAGGGTCCATTACAATATACAAAGTGTGCTTTATTAAATCCACACATTAATGTTTGGCACAACAATATCAAGGTGTCTTCAAAATTTTTGTTGGTGCTGTCCAGCTGTCTTCCGCTCCATGCTGGCTCGCTTGATGTGTTGTCGATGCTCCTGCATCATACTCCTCGTCTTGAAAAATTTCATGGGCTCTTTTCCATGAGCTCCTGCACGGTCTGTCCACGCTTTTGAATCTCTGCTTCAGTCTCCCAACTGGCATCTTCCACTGGGTGGTTCTTCCATTTAATCAGATATTCTAAATATTCTTTCCTTCGGGTCTTCTTACCCACTCGCTTATCTAGTATGCATTCCATCTGTGGCTTCTCTGCAATCAGCATCTGCTTCTGCCACTGGATCACTGGCTCCCCAGTTTCAGTTTCTGCTTCTTCAGCCTTGTATGGGTATAAATCTGAAACATTAAATGTCGGAGATATTCCGATGCCATCCGGCAACTCAATCTCATAAGCATTCTCTCTGAATTTCTTTAGGACTCTGCAAGGTCTGATTTTCTTCATCTTCAACTTGTTGTATGTTCCTCTTGGGAACCTTTCCTTCCTCAAGTGTGCTAGAACCAGATCACCAACTTCGAACTTAAGTTGTCTCCGATGTTGATCTGCTCTGCGCTTGTATTCCTGATTTGAATCTTGCAGTCGCTGCTTCACCTTGCTGTGAAGTTTTTGCATCGCTTCAGCGAACTCTCCTGCACTAGTGCTGCTAGTCACAGTCTGTTCTGACTCCCGCAGTTCAGAAACTCCCCTCGGTTGTGTCCCATACACAATCTGAAATGGGCTTTTTCCTGTACTTCGATTCACCAAATCATTGTATGCAAACTCTGCCTGTGGCAATATGTTGTCCCAGCTGCC
>CBVK0100352591.1:0-20831 GCA_900067695.1 Picea abies
CTTTTAAGTGTCAATAAAGCTAAAAAGTTGATCATTTCTATTAAGCAAATATGTATTTATTTTCTTAAGAGAAAATCAACCATGTGGAGAGTTGGCAATGATAAAGACATCCCTGGAGGGATGTACCAAAAAGGAGAAACAACAATGGGAGTATTTTTTGTAGGTGTACATAGGAGTATCCTAGGATATTAAAAGAATACCACCTAAGATGGAAGTGGAGTATAAGATACAATTATTTCCTAACTCCACATTACTAAATATTAGGTTGTATATATAGTCTATTATAGAAGAAAATGAAGTGAAGAAACAACTGTAGAAAATACATGAGAAAGGAGTAATTTGACCAAGCACCTCACCTTGTGGGTCACCAATCATCATAGTACCCAATAAGGACGACACTTGGAAAATGTATATTGAATACAAATCTTTGAACACGATCACACTCAAGAATTAGTGCCCTTTACCTAGGATTGATGGTTTGTTAGACCAATTGTAGCATGCCAAGTACTTTACTAAGTTGGATCTCAAATCGGGATACAATTAGGTATGCACTAAAGAAGAAGACACCCGGAAGACATCCTTCAAGAAAAGGAAAGGTCTATATGAATGATCAATCATTCCTTTTGTTTATGCAATGGACCAACTACATTTATGTGATTCATAAATGAAGCATTATGTCCTTATTTGGATTCATTTGTAATAGTGTATTTATATGAAATATTGGTTTATATCTCTACCTGGGACGAGAAAATCTCACATATTATGTAGGTGTTAAAAAATTTGAAAAAGAATTAGTTGTTGGATAACCTTAATAAATGTCAATTTGATTAGAATTCATTGGTGTATTTAGGGTATGTCATTAGTGGAGGGGAACTTAAGATAGATCCTGCAAAGATGGAGGCCATCATCAAGTGGCTAGCTCATACTAATGTTACTAAAGTTAGGATCTTTGTTGGAGTAGTGCAGTACCTATGAAAGTTCATAGCATCCTTTTCAATGGTAGTTATGCCACTCCATTCCATAACTTCAAGTGGTGATAGTTTCTTGTGGGGAAAGAATCAACAAAAAATCTTTCGATGAGGTCAATCAAGGGATCAATCAAGCTCTAGTTATTGGAATTCCTAACTTGCATAAGCCCTTTGAAGTAGATATGGATGTAATTGGGCATACAATGAGAGTGGCCCTAATGCAAGGAGGTAAGTCAGTATGCTATCATAATGAGATGTTTCATGGGGGATTTTTGAACTACCGTATATATGATAAGGAAATCTATGCCCTGGTTCAAGATGTTAAGAAATGGAAGAACTATTTGATGGTAAAGGAAACCATTATACACACTAATCACTACACATTGCAATATTTACAGGTCCAAAGTAAGCTACAATAAACTAGGCATTACAAGTGGATGGGATTTTTGCAGCAGATTCATCTAGTCATCAAATATAAGAAGAAAAACTCAAACAAGTTATAAGACATGCTTTCAAGACCACCCACATCAAATATCATAGCTTTGGAAACTCTTAGGCACATGGATCCTTTTTAATATGATGCATACAAAGAGGTATACATAGAATATGAGGACTTAAAAGAGGTGTTTCAACATCTACGAGGCAAAATTCACATAGAAGAAGGTGATGGTAAGGATAAATATCATCCCCAAAATGGTTTTTTCTAGAATCTATAGAATCTCTATGTCCCTAAAGGTGAGAAATTGCTTCTTATAAAAGAGGCTCACAACCCCAAGGTTATAGGACATTTTGGTGTTGTGAAGACGATTGCCAACTTAAAAAGGCACATGCATTGACCCATAATGCAAGAAATTGTAGCTTGGTATATTAGAGGATGCATTATTTGTTGTACCAACAAGCCCAATAATAGGAAGTAGGGTATATACCATCCCTTACCTATACCCACTCAACCCTAGGAAATGATTTCCATGGGTTTTTTTTATGGTTTTCCGATAACTAGGAAGGCACATGACAATTTGTTTGTGGTAGTTGAAAAGTCAAGCAAGATGTGTGTTCTTATGACTTGTAAAAAGACAATTGGAGGAAAATGTGTAGAAAACATGTTCTTTGAACATGTATTCATGCACTTTGGGATGGTGAGGAGAATCATCTCAGAAAGTGACACCAAATTTCTTAATGCCTTTTCAACTACACTTTAGGAAAAGATGCACACCAAGTTGAAGAGATCTACAACATTCCATCCACATAAAGATGGGTAAGTAGAAGTATTCAACATGACTTTGGTGTGGATTTTGAGGGGTTACTATAATAATCATACAAAGACCTAGGATAAAAATATGATCTAGATTCAACACTCTTATATAGAGAAATCCATACTCCTATTAGTAAGTCCCCTTTCGAAAATTGCTTTGGGTATTTTCCACCATTTCCCTTGGATGTTTTCTATGGACAGTAAGGAGGATTGACAAACCATTTCCCTTGGATGTTTTCTATGGACAGTAAGGAGGATTGACAAAAGACATCATAGGAGAAGTGTTGAAAGTTGACAAATTTGTTGAAAATATTAGGTAGATCCATTTTCAGGTACAATAGAAACTGAAGAAGTCATAAGAATAATAAAAGGCCATACACGATCAACACAAAAATGAGAAATCATTCAAAATGGGAGATAGATTTTGATTATATATGAACAATGAAAGACTACATGGTCTTTTTATAAATATAAACGATTTGTGTTATGGTACTTTTAAGGTATTACAGAAGGTGGGTGATAAATCGTACATACTCAGTCTACCCCCATATATGTGCATTTACTCATTACTGAATTTGGAGAATCTAAAACTCTATGAGCCTTCCATGTTGGATCAAGAAACTAAGGATCAGGTTGTACCTATCATAGAGGACTTAGAACTAGAATCCTAGGTGGACTTGGTAGAAGATATAATTTTTTAAATAAGTCAAGAACTATCAGACATGGGTAGCATGAACTTTGGTATATCAGGTTGAAAGGACAACTTCCATGCAAATAAAAATGTTACTCCAAGGCGAAGGTATACAAGTTTTTTCCTTACCTCATTTAGTAAATTATTTTTGGGACCAAAAGCCTCCCCAAATAGGTAGGTGTGATCCAAATTGTATCATTATATAATTTTTCATTTATCTTAGTAATTTTTGGCTAGAAAAATTGGAGCAATTGGCTTGTAGAGCCCAGTTTAATGGTACATCCTAGTTTGGAAATTTTGGGTCTGAATCCTTCCAAATCCATTTATAGGC
Organism: Picea abies; assembly: GCA_900067695.1. NCBI lineage: Eukaryota > Viridiplantae > Streptophyta > Pinopsida > Pinales > Pinaceae > Picea > Picea abies. The sequence goes on from CBVK0100352591.1 coordinate 3,243, forward strand.
ATCACACAACACTTTTTTGGATCAAAAAAATGTGATAATAGCTCATGTCCCCTCGAAATTGTTATACAGATTGACACCTTTCCACTAGTGTGGAAATCACCTCAGTTGGAGCTCATAATTGGAAGTTATCCCCCTGACAAGTTAACCTAACTTATTGACCACCATGGTATTGAGTGGATGTCACATCAACCTATATTACTCGAATATTTGTGGTAAGGAATGCAAAAACACTAACCCTAGATGACTATCACACTATGTTAAATAATGGGTCGCTATGAGAAGAGGGAGTTCCATTTATTTAGCATTGTTCTTGTTTGATAGTTGAGAAAAGGTATAGGAGTGGGATTTGAGAGCATACAATAGGTGGAAGAAAATTCTATCATGTCTATTCAAGCCACGGTATCAAAGGAAACTCCATTGTGAGTCCCCCTTTCTTTGTACTTGCATTTCATAATTGAAGAAAATAGAGAAAAGCATAGGCATCACCTTCTAGCTGTGTTTTCCCTTGTATTCAGTTTCCCAAGATACATCTTGTGTTCATTTGTGTGGATGGTGTGTTCATTTTCTTATTTTTTCATTTTCACATTTTAATAATCTGATCAGTTAGCTAGTGATAATAAATTTGAGATCTAAGGAAATAAACCTGCATTAATAAAATATTTGAACATAATGAAATATCTATTATGACTAACTATTCTAGTGGAATATCCAAGGAAGTTTACATATCATATTGCTATTGGTGTAGGTTTTATTTTTTTTGTTTTTCGCAAGTCATAGAATCTAGGAATTGTCTTAAGAAGGAAGTCACATAATCTTTTCCATGGAAAATGAGTCAATTAATAACAACCCTCGGGCTGGAGAGAAAGAGATATTTTTTAGGATATAAGATCAAGTCATTGATATATCTCACAACATGAACCTCCTCATGGTGGATTTAGAGAACAATTTTGGACCTTTTGGGGAGGTTGGTGGATCTAACTTAGAAGTTGAATCGGATGAGAAATTGGGAGATAGTGAAGACCCAAAATATGAGTAAAAACAAAGAGCCCAGGAAATATCAGCTAAGTTCCAAAATCATCACTCCCTCATGGAGTCTATTTAAAATGGAGGTGAAAGTGGATATCAAGCCATATCAAGGTGAGATAAATGTTGTTAATTTGAATCATTGGATGAAATAGTTAGAACTGTATTTCAATTTCCATAATATAGATGAAGACTAGAAAATTTCATTTTCACAACTAAAACTAGAGGGTAATTCACTAACCTTGTGGGAAATCCACATAGAGAGACTTATATTGTAGGGTGATCCACTAGTAACTAAGTTGGAGGATTCTAAAACCCTAATCAAGTCCTAGTTCTACACTATTGGGTATGTGGAGGACATGTGGATATGTTAGCATCATTTCGAGCATAGGTAGGGGTAGAGTGTGCAATATTACACCAAAAAAATGAGGAAGATGATGATCATTTTGGGTATATCTTCCAAGAACCCATATGTACTCCTCAAGTATATGGTGGGTCTATATAGTCATTTTTTAAATAAAGTGATTCTCTTCAAACCGAGGACCATTGATTGGGCCTATTTGTAAGCAAAAAACCTAGATAACATGCACCATAAGAAAGGGAAGACAAGTGGATATAAACATAAATACCACAAAGATGATTCCAAGGAAGGGAAGAAGAAGTGGAAAGGAAAAGAAAATAAAATGATAGCTACTACACATCAATGCAAGGATCCAAACAACCACTACAACCATTACAATATCAATGGTCATATCAAAGATAAGTGTTTGAAGCTATATATAAATATGAATTAAAAGTATAATAAGAAGGATCCATGCCAAGAAGAAGAACCTATTGGGTATGGAATCATGCAACTAGCTAGAGAGTAACTCATATTTGGATGAGATCATGTTTTTAACTTCAGTACAAAAGGAGGTGAATCAAAGTAGCCTTCATCATAATGAAGAAGGAGATGACTAAAATATTCTACATTAAGATCCAAGTCAAAAATACCTAGGTATATTCTCTATTGGATTCTAATTCATAGGAAAACCTCATAGAAAATGATTTGGTCAGGAAGATTGTGTTAGAGGTTCATGATCATCCAAGTCCATATCTATCGGGATGGGTGAATAAGTATGCAGAGATCAAAGTCACTAAATCATTTAAGATTAAGTTTTCTATAAGTGTGGATTTTATTCATGAAGTGGAGTTAGATGTAGTACCCCTTGACATGTGTGATGTAGTATTGGAACGCCCTACATGTATATGATGTTGGACACAGTGGTATAATGTTTTCATTGATGTCAACCATGGCAAGAGATTACAATAGAACATAAGGAATAAAGAATGTTAATCGATGCTCAGAAGAGATGACGCATTTGAAATAACACATGAGCCATAGTTTTGTGAGTGAAGAAATCATTTTTTAAAGGATCGAGTTACATGAGTCGTTCATTCTTAGTTCAGGGCAATCCAGTACTATCAAATCGAGATGGAACCAAAGGCTAGGAGAAATTAAACACCAATTGTTGATCAGGAAGGATCTTTGGGTGAGCTCTTGACCATTGGATCAAGAAACGAATAAATAACTTCGGCACTTTGCCACTTTGCCACTTTGGTGATTACTAGATACAAGGAAAAATCCAAGAAAGCCTTGAAGTAATGAACTCTCGTCGACGATCAGATCAGAGGAAGAGAAGGGAAATCTCATCAACCATTGATCAATCGTAGTGGAAGGATACGATAAGCGGGGCCAAAGGCAGAAAGTCCCGTAGTAAATAAATTTCATCGGATCAAGACAAGAGAATATCTATGGTGGTATATATATTCGGTGCTTCAAAGATAAATGGATTTAGAAAGGAGACATAATATCTCGGAGTCCCAGAATCACCAAAATCCCACAACCCATCTGATCAAGAATGAGGCTCGCATAATGAATATTCCCATGGATCATTCAATCGTGAGAGGGAAGGAATAGTCAGCCTGAATTTGACCACTCCAGGATTACGAGGAGTTCCAAACAACTAAAAATCTTGAAGCCACAAAGTACCGAATCCATGAAGTGCAAATCCATGATCCAAGAGGGAGACATGTGGCAGAAGACAAAGACAACATGTGGCCCAATCAGCTGGTGACAAGTGTCAAGGTCTATTTGGCACATTAGGTATATGGAATTCATGAATTAAGGTGACATGTGGCAGCCACTCAACTAGTGTCAAGGTGACATGTGGAAACCACATCACTATGGGATTACAACCTCCAGGGATGTTCATCTTATCCTACTAGCAAAAATACATGAAATGTCAAAGACCGAAGTAAAGAATTAACGTTTGGTCGTTGATCTAATATCCTCCGAAATATTTCTCAACCGTTAGATCACTTACAACGGAAGGATAGCGTAAGGATTACTAACAACTAACAATAATTGGTTTCCCATTCTTGATGATCACTTCGGTAAGTGAAACTCCGGAGTAATTTTCCTACTCTAGAATTCTAGTAACCCGGAGTCACGAATCGTTGAAGTCCTAGAGTGAATGAGAAGCGTTCACCTCAACTCATGATTAATTTGTGATTGTCAATCTTGTTTTAGCCTCCATATAAGCAAGAATCGTTTATTCAACAAGAGATTAACTCCACACCATCAAATCAAGATCAAAGAGAAAGATATCAATGAATAATATCTCATCACAATAGAAATTATGCAAGGATTATACCAGACCATCGATCAAAGAACTTCAAGAGTAATGCTAGCCATTAGATTAGCCAACATGAGATGTAACCACTCCAGAAGATATCTCTTCAGTGATAACAAGAGTTTGGTAAAAGAGAAAAAGTTTCGAAGGGTCGAAGCCAGCATGACAAGGTTATGTTGTTGGTCATATGAGTGCTCAAGGTAACAAATGTGCAATACCAGTGCTAAGGAAAATACTTAGCCAGTAAACCCGTGGTTTGAGCCCACGGTCACAAAGAAAATAATGGTTTGAAGGAAGCACCTATCTGCAGATATTCAAATCCAAAATAAGAAAATAATCAGTGAAGGATTAAAATGATGAAAAAAATTGGAAGGGATTTGAAGTCATTAAGCTATTAATAATAATAATAATAGAAGTTATTATTGTTAAATTAAATGAAGAGGTGCAATGGTTCAAACAAAGAGACACAATACTTCAAATATCACACTAGTTGGGAGACTATATAAGCAAGAAAGAAATGTTAAGAAGAAGTGTCTCTGCAGTCCATATCAGAAGATCAAAAGAAAAAGAGGATTCCAAGAAGGAAAACTGAATATACTTATGCAGTGATGGTGGAAGGGAGGAGAAAGGAAGGATTCATATCCTTTTCTAAGTAAATTTAAAAAAAAGGGAGTTGGTGCTTCCTAGAGATGGTTCCCTAAAATAAGGGAGTTGATGCTTCTAGGGTTGGTTCTCTAAAATAAGGGATTTGGTGCTTCCTAGGGTTGGTTCCCTAAAACAAGGGAGTCGGTGATTCCTAGAGTTGGTGCCCTAAAACAAGGGAATTGGTTCTTCCTAGGGTTGGTGCCATGAAGAAGGGGATTTGTTTCTTGAAGAGTTGGTGCTCTAAAGAGGATTGGTGTCCTTCACAATCACAGATTATTCTTTATAAACTTTTTAATTATTGATTTATATAATTGATGTTTTAAATACAAGTCCGTTGATAATCTATTGTGATAATTAAAATAAAAAAGTAATTATTAATTTTTTAAAAAGGTAATATTGATTCACCCCTCCCTCTTATTATTTCCAACAATTGGTATCAGATTCAATGCCTTCAACACAGTCTAATCACTGGAAGGTAGATCCTAAAAGAAATATATCAGCAAGAGGGAATGTCTTCCAAAAAAGATCCATTGTTTAAAGGAGATCATTATGCTCTCTAGAAAATAAGAATGAAAATCTATCTGTTAGCTCTTGGTTTTGATGTTTGGAAATTTGTAGAAGATGGTTAAATCTCACTAGCTACTCCACCCACAGATACTATAGGAATGAATATTTTCAATGACAACTCAAGAGAAGTCAATGCCATTCTAGGAGGATTAAAAAATCCTATATCTGTGAAGGTAAGGGATTGTAAGTCAGCTAAGTATATCTGGGACAAATTGGAGGTTATATATGAAGGAGATAGCAAAGTCAATGAAGCTAAACTACAAACCTACAGAGATCAGTTTGAAAAATTGAAGATGAAAGAGGAATATAACATTGTTGAATACCTTCCTAGAGTAGATGAGGTAGTTAATTCAATCAGAGAAGTAGAAGAAGAACACACGGACAAACTTATTGTACAAAATATATTAAGGTCCTTACCTATGAGATCTGATTCCAAGATTTTCATAATTGAATATAGACCAGAAATTGACAAACTCACTGTAGATGAGCTACATGGAATTCTTACTACATATGAGACGAGGACAGGGAAGGAAAAACCATCAAAATGAGAAATAACCTTTAAGGCATCTAAAACAAATAAGAAGCAAGAATAAAATACTGATGAAGAGTTATCAGATATATCTGATGAAGAAATTCCCAAATTCATGAAGAAACTCAAGAGAGGGACTGAGAAATACAAAGGAAAGTTTCCTCCAATATGTTTCAACTGTGGAAAAATTGGATTCTTTGCCAATAAATGTCCCTATCCTAAGCAGGATGAAAGTGATGATGAAAGAACTTTCAAAGATCAGAAGAAGAGCAAAACCAAAGATAAAAGGATGTTCTACAGCAAGATGAAAACTTTCTTTACCCAAGAAGAAAATATCTCATCTGAAGAAAGTGAAGAAGATGAGCCAAAGATTCTATTTATGGGAATGAATTTAACTCAATATGATAATCATTCGAAATATGAAGAAGAAGTGAACCTTGAGGAAGAATTTATCTGTGCAATTGAATAACTAGTAAAATCTATAAAAAAAAAAAAACAAGTTATTAAGGGAACAACTTCTAGAGTTTGGAAAAACTATAAAATCAAGAGAAAAAGAGGTTTCCAAAATCATTAGTGACTCCGAACAATTGATTATTGAGTTAAATACCCAACTCCAAGAAACCAAAAGAAAAGAAGATATCTTGAATAAAGAACTCAATGAAAAACAACAAACATGTAAGTTATTCGAGGATGAAATAATTCAACTAAAAGGGAAACTAGAAAAATGAGACATTCAGTCTAAGTTTGAAAACAACTCAAAAATCTTGAACAACATTCTTAGAACTCATAGATCATCAACTGATACGATAGGAATGGGATATGATCCCTCTATAGAACAGAAGAATGACAACAACTAATCAACTATGCATATGTTCTTAAAAACTGTCCAAAATAAACAAAAATCTACACTCCCTACTAAAGAAAAAGATGACAAAAATAATATAATAATCATAAGGAATCCCTCTAACATAAATCAATATATCTTCCTTGGATATTTTTATCCCTGCAATAATTTTGGACATAAAGAAATACATTGTAAAGCTTATAGAAAAATACAATCCAAGAAATGTTCAAATATATGAAAAAAGAAGAAGAATGCAAAAAGAAGAAATTATAGTGAATTTGGCTAAATTTGGAGTTATGAGCATGGATTTTTACAACAATTCTTATATGTCACCACCTTCTAGTTTCTCTGGTAAAATTTATGACTTCTGAGCCATTAATATGAGAAACAGAGTCTGTACAAAATATTTATGGGATATTGTGTTGAAGGATCATCTCATCGCAAATTAGAAGGATGATGCAATAACATTGTTTCTCATTCAGCAAGGCTTGGATGAGAGCATTCTTCCCAAAATTGCATCAACAACCACAACCAAAGAAGCTTGGGATATTCTAGAGATGGAATATAGTGAAACAAGGAGAAACACCGAGCAACATCAAGATGATCGACATAGTGTTGTAGTTGTTGATGAAGAACATGTATTGAAGCAGAAGAAAATAAACAAAATGTGGTGACTACAATTGTCCTGAACATGGTAGAGAAATTTGTTGAGAAAATTGCATAAGAAAAATGTGACTTTGTACGAGATGCAGAGCATGAGCATGGTAAGGAAAGTGAATCCCACTATGTAGATACATATGTGGATGATGAAATTGAAGTTGAAGATGAAAATGAAACTACCTTTGTAGCAGTAGAAAAATGTGAGGAGAATCTAGTAATGGAAGTTGTTGAAGACATAAATGAGGCTACAGTGAATGTTGAATTTTGTGTTGAAATAATATTTCTTGAGGAATGGCTTGCAAAGCCCAAGTATGAAAGTGAGTATGGAAAAGTTGTCATAATTGTAGAAGAAGAAGAAACAAATAAAGATGTGATCGTCAAAGTTGTTGAAGCTATTGCAACAACGAAAGAAGAGATGAAAGAAAATAAATATGTTTTGATCAAGTACAGAGGTTGATAGAAATGTTAAATCAATAGTAGCTGAAGTACAAGAAGATGAAAAAGAAGAACTAGATGAAGAAGATGATGACCAAAGTAATGTTGAAGCTAAACAATGAGAAAAGTTATGTAGAATATGAAGTTTGGAGAAAAAAAAAAAAAACTTGTAGAGAATAGAGAGTACAAGCTACACAATCATGAAGTAAATAAGGTAAAACAATTTTCCTTTTTAGTTCATCTCAAGTGTTGTAAGCCTAGTTGAGACTTAGACCAACATACCAACATGTTATGAATTTTGTAAGACTATAAAGGCAGTGTCAATTGTCAAGTTGTCATGGTTAGTGTTAGAATTGTTAGCGGTTGTAATTAAGGGGGATTCTTGAAATATGGTAATTACTCACGTTAGCTAATTTTGGAGAGTTCTAATTATAGAGTTCTAGAAGAGTTTCAGTTACATCTAGTTAGTTCCAGTTAGTTGAAGAAATCTCTATAAAAGTTGTGTGGTCGCATTCTATTATTAGTAAACCTTTTTGTATTTATATCCTCCTCTAGAAGCAATGGAGGAATCAAGTTTTAGAGCAATAGCTCATCTTGTGTTTGGTTTTGAGTGTGTTTTTTCTTGAGTTCATACAACAATAATTGTGTTCAATTCACCCCTTCCTCCTTTAGATGAGAGATATGCAAATCGGAAATGTTGTTGAACAACAAAGGAGGAGAGTAATCACTATCAAACAAAGCCAAAGTACTTTCCATATTGTTGACATGGGTATATATGAGATGTGATTTTTGTAAATGAGTAGAGGATAGTCGGTCACTCGATATGTGCTTTACCTGTAGAAAAATAGTAATTTAAGCATATATGGGGACAACGACAACCGATGGTTGGGAATGGTTGTGCTCAAACAAGGTGAAGATTCCACCTAGAAAGTGAGAATCAAACATTCAAAAAGTGTTGTTCCAAGCCAACTGTTGTGTAAGGAGGAGGATAGAAAGAGAAGGAATCAGTAGTATAGCTCATCTTAGAGCGATTTTGAATCTGGTTTTTGTTCTGATTCAAAGGAAATCTGCAAGAGGAGAAGAAAGGATCAAAGGAGGCATCATGGTAGATGATGATGAGAAATCTTTGGTTGTGAGGATAAGATATGGAAAATGCTCACTTGAAAGAAAGATTCATTTCACAAACTGCCCAGGTGAAATAATGAAGGAACCAATCGATGGAATTGAGGGGAGTGGGATGATTTTTCCATTTGATCGAGAATCAATCGGTCCTGCAATGAGTTAAGAAAGGAGGGGCATCAATCAAAATTTGAAGGTATACTCCTAAAGTGACATGAAAATTATTTCCTTATAAGTATTTCTCCCATTTTTTATGAAACGTTATGTCTGGTAACTTTGGGATTTTCTAATTACATTGATTTTGTGATTGTAAAGTTCACATGGTGAGACATATATTTTTATGTATGGTCATATGGTCATATGGGACATAGGGAATCAATGAAGTATTTAAGGTTCTTGAAATGGTCATGTAGGGTTTCCTCTTGCCAAGGAGAAGTTAACTTAAGTTGCATGTGTCTAGGTCAATAAGAGGTCATTATGGTGAACTAAAAGGTCGTATAAGTTGTTGGATTGAGAAGTTGAAGGTGCATGTTCGGTGTTACCCAACACTTCAATTTTTGAATTTATGTTGAATTCTTAAGACGTTTTAAAATTAAAGAGTATTTCATGTCATTGAAATACACCATTGTAAGTATCGATGGAAGAAAAGTTAGGTTATCATTGTATTGACATTTAGTTTGGCCAACTATTGTCATAAATCTGAGTCTGTGTTGAAACTAACGATTCCAACATTAGACAAATTCAATTCAAAATTATTTGCAGGAAGAATTGAGTACTAGACATTATGAAGACCTAAAGAATTATGCAGAAGACAAATCATGATGAAATGCAACAAGGAATGAATTTTAATAAATATCATGTAGGGAAATCTAGGAAGAATATGAAAGAAGAAGACATAAACAACATAATATAGACTCGCGATGAAGTATGGAAAGAGGAAGAATTTGAAAAAGATGAATGGTGAAAGACAAAGGAGGACTCTCTTTGGAGAGGTAAAAGAATTGGTCAAGGACAAAGAAGACTCCAGATGAAGAGGTAAAACATTTATTGGGAATTTAAGATACCCCATTTGTAATTTGTTGGGGATTTAGTAAATCATTTGGAATTTACACCCCATTTAATTTGTTGGGAATTTACACCCCATTTACATCTAGTCACCATCTAGATGGACTTGTAATTTGTTGGGAATTTAGTAAATAATTTGGAATGATTTTTGTACCTAAGATGAAATGTTGTAATGATTCATATGTGTTGTAGGGGGTGCATGATTGGTTGAACCTGACACCCCAGAGTTTTTGGTCCAAGTCGTAAATCTTTGTCATAGGAAAGTTGAAATTCCCAAGTGTTGTGTAAGCCTCGTTGAGTCAAACCTACATGAAATAGTGTGGTAACACATGCAATCATGTAACATGTACCCCTCTTATGCATAGAGAGGATGTAGCCTGTGGAATCAACCACTTAGATAGGTATGAGGGTGGAAAGTGGACTCGCATATAAGCTTTATGGTGAGTCACAGAAGTTAAATCTTCAATTAAGGGGGCAATGTGAGATGGAGTAATCTCAGAGTGTGAGTTGGTTCGGAACAAGTTATGATTAAATGAAAATTTAACATTTTGATGAACAATGTAGGTGAAAAGGATTCCTAGAGAACTAATGAGTGCAACAAATGGCACCCATGTATCTTGGTCGATGGATTGTTTTTTATATGGACATCAATTATTAACGGTTTGCATGTACAAGAGGAAGAAGCATTTTAAGTCAATCAATTTCATTTAGGTAAAAAAGGATGAAGAAGAAATTTTGAGGATGAAGCTCATGGTGAAGAAATCACAAGAGAATGTGTATGCATTGTAAATCAGTTTCCCCATCATGATGGTTTGTGGTCAGTGGAAACGATTTGTGTGTGAGGCTCGTTGTCAGTGGAAACCATTTGTGTGCAAGGTTTGTGGTTAGCTAGAAACCACTTGATGTGATAGTTTGTGATCATCTGAAACCACTTGGTGTGATAGTTTTTTATCATCCAAAACCACTTGGTGTGATGGTTAGGGGTAAGCTACCAAATCCCATGTGATTTATGATGAGGGGAAGCCTGTAAAATGAAGCAACACATTGAAGCCCATCCATATGAAGATAGAAGTTGAAGATGATGACATGACTCTAATAAAAACATGACAAGATAGATATTAATACAAGTACTTGCTAAGGGAGAGCGTTGGAATATGTAACTCCTACTTGTTTTAATAATGTATGAGGAGATTATGTTGGATAATGTATTTTGTTATTGAGAGCTAGAGCCAATGTGTGTGTGAGTTGTTTTAAGTCTATTATTTAAGAGGTGTTTAAGTCTATTATTTAGGAGATTCTTAGATAGTTGGTTGTGAGAGATATTTTGTCCAACTAAGAGTACTATTTTGGTGTGTAGTTGAAATATTCTCTAGCTAGATTGATTGAGTGGTTAAGATAGTGTGACTATCTTTAGAACAAACTTGATGTATATAAATGTGTATTAATTTACTATGAGATCATTGAACAGTTTTGTTTTGTGTGTGCAACAATATCTACTCTCCAATATTTTAATTAAACAAATATTATTAGGAAATGACATGGTTACACAACATTACTAAGAATTAAAAAAAAAGGGGAGAAGAAGTAGCTTAAACATGTAGTTACAACTAACTTTCATGATTCATATATTCAAATAAAGATACCTAGAATTGGAGGTAACACATTCACAGGTTTCGAGATTCCTCCTATCAATTCAGTCTTAATGACAAATACAATTGAATAGGGAATTAGAAATTAGGGCCCCTTATGCTTTAGAGTGGGATTTTCTTTGTTAGATCATTATGATTGAATTGGGAATTAGAAATTTGGGCCCCTTATGCTTTAGAGAGGGATTTTCTTTGTTAGATTATTACAATCATGGCCATCTACAGCGATTCAATTCAATGCTGTAAATAATATCACCTAGGGACCTAGAGTAGCACTTCATACCATTAGAGAGAATTCGGATTCACACTTCAGACCTCCCTACACTCTTTATGTTATAAAATGCACATACGCTAATGAAAGGATGCCTTAGCTATATTAAACTGCTAAAGCTCCCAGCAAAATGTGCACATTCCATGCGACAGGATGTATTTCTTGGACTTCCTCAGACCTTGTTTTAGGGATGTTCTATATAAAATATAATAGATAGCATTTTCCATGACTATTGTTTTTATTTAATAAAGCAGCCTAATCTTCTTCTTAGTGTAATATAGCTGACATTTCGTTAATGGCTTCACATTCATATTATATCAGGTTTTCTCTTTGTTGTATCAAGAGATTATGCCTCATTTTCCCAGAATATAAAATCTTACAATCTAATTCGTGCAAGAGTGCATCAAGCTATTAAAAAATTTATCTCTGAGCTGACGAAATATTTTAAAGGCTTAATGAATCTTCTCTCATACTCACACAGAGATTGTCCTCCAGATATGAAATAATTAAACTTTTCCCATACAGCAATTTTTACTAAAAGCCACAAAATATGCTACTTGAGCCCACACATTAATCAAATATGTGCTTCTTACTATTTTACATTAACTCAATATAACTCCGTACAATTTGGTGTGTGAAAGATGATACAGGTTTTGGGCGTTTTTCAACCCACGCCCGATATGGCCACAACACTCTAAAACCTTTTGCTTCGTGCCAAAGCACGACGGATTCAATTCTATGTGGCTCTGAAGGACTCAACTCTATGTGACTCTTGGCTTGGAAGAAAGGAACTGTTGCTGGATTGCTAAAATGATATTGCACCAGAGTTGTCGAGCTACCATTGCAAGTTGGAATTAGTTGTTGAATGAAACTAAACCAAATTGGACCATATCATTGGGGTTTAATACAGACTCTTCGTTACGAATCATTTACACAGTTTTGTTGGCATATTCAATATTAGATCTAAACTTGTGGAATCTGGGGAGAAGTGTATTTGTTGAGCTTCTAGCCATGCATAAGAACTGCGGCCTCATTCCTCAGATTTGCAGCGGCATTGAACTTCAGCTCTGTTTGACGGCCTCATTCCTCAGATTTGCAGCGGCATTGAACTTCAGCTCTGTTTGACAGCGATCCTCTTCTCCATGCCTCAATGTTTCTCCCTCGCTCATATTCCTTACAAACCACACGAAACGATGCCAATTCTCGCTTTGAAACATTTGCTGGTTCATCCTCAGATACGTGAAAGCACTCATGAGGGACTTGTTATGGTTAGTACCATGCAGCTTGAGGTTTGAATTGTGTATGATTTGGGCGTATGCGCTTCCATCGAACCTCTGCAATGCATTCTCCCCAGCAAGGGCCACACCCATTTTCCTAGTAGCCAATGTAACCTGCCTCAGAAGCCCCTCTGGACTGCACCGTGCATGTTGTGGCTGCTCCTCATCTTTCATCTCAAAGCAGGTGAAGTTGAGAACAACTCCGTGTTTCTTAAACAGATGAACAATGGGAAGATACCCATCCGTTTTTCTGGTGTTAAAGTATCCTGCAGTGAGCTCCGCAGCGTGAGATCTTGTGCCGTAGTGCCAGTGGATACCTGCAACTTTACCAGATAATTTGGCACCGGTTCCCCTGAAGACGCCCTCTGCGGCACTTAGAATTCGGTCGCCATGAGCAAATAGCATCTCCGAATACCAATTCAGGAAGAATCTACCATAATCGGTGTCCCATGTTCCTTCCTTTCGAAAGAAGCCAGCGTCTTCAGGAAACTGGTTATAATTCCCTGAATCGCGAGGGCAGTCGCGCCCCCAGTCGCCCTTCCCAACTGCCTCTGCACAGGCTCTTAAGGACGCCTTCATGTACTGCACCAGTTGGATTTCAAATAATTTGGTGGAACTACATTTTTAAGGAGGTCATAAATAAAAATATTGGATTCTATTATTTCTATCACAGGTTTGAAATTTCCATTGTTCGGGAAAACAAAAACTAATTTACCTTGTCGTAACACTGAAACTCGCCAATCCCAGGGAAGCGCCAGGTGCCGTTGCTTTCAGGATATGACGGATACCTCAGCTCCCCACAAGGCCCCATTCCAACTTGAATTTCCTGCATGTATGTCAAACATCAAACTTGCAATCTCAGGAAGGGAACAAGCAGGACCTCTTCAAATTAATCCAAGACTTTAAATGGAAATTTACGTTTCAATTAATTCGAGATATTATTAGAGGGACATACCACTATGACTTTTCCGAGCACATCTCTGAACGCATCTCTGAAACTTCTCATATAATCTGCGTACACCTGAATCGGCGTTCTTCCTTTGAGCAGAGGTAGGGTGTCGCACCCTAACGATATATATTCCTTGTTTCTCCTTCCAGCTTTGTCAGTGTATACCAAATCTGGATTTCTTTCGACTTCTTCTAGAACCCAATGAGGTAAGGGAATGCTACATCCATGACAGAACAAACAGCGATATAAGTAAAGCACAGAGTCTGCCTTAACATGATAAACTTAAGCCTGAAACTCCCATTTCAGAATCTGTGCTAATTTTCGCCCAACAAGATTTGAGGTGCATCGTTATCCCCGGGCTACAATTCTTTCCTGATCTGAACAGGAATGGCGATGCACTAAGAATCTTTTTGAAGCTGCTCATCAAATAGCTGAGCCGGGTTTTAAATCTGATTCCGGACTGTTATGCTCCAAACATATCAAATTGCTCGAAACCAACGTCAATGTTTTCATACCCACTAGATAATCAAATTGTTGTGGGTGCTGAAACATTGATATTAGGCACAGTTGGAAGAATATGACATCTTGGCGCATAGCACATCTGGTTATATCTAACTAGCTCATGATTCAATCTCTCATCTCTCTCTGGGGCACAGTCCTATATATAATCTTTGATCTCCCTCTGCGGCACAATCTTATATATAAAAATATCATGGACATAAAGGTTAAGGCTCAGAAAGATTAAAATACAGTATGCTTACTTGCAAGTGTCGCCAACGTTTCCTCCACATTGGTGGAAAGACATGCTTACTTGCAAGTGTCGCCAACGTTTCCTCCACATTGGTGGAAAGACATTACAGCCTGAAGCTTCAAACCATGCTTGCTAACCATGTGAACGAGCTCCTTATATCCAGACCAATTGTAGTTACAAGGGCCATCTTTCTCCACCAAGCCCCACCACACGTCGACCATTACTCCTTTCACGCCTGCACTTTTCAGCGCCATAAGGCTAGCGTTCAGGGCGCGCTTTCTATTAAGAGTGCCATTGAAGTTCACCGTATCAAGAGGCAGCATCACAAAAACCGGCACTCCTTTAACCGGTACTTCACTAATCGTAGGGCTTTCGTGCATCAACTCTTTATCGACAACAGTATGGGATTGCACACTGTAGGCCTCACACAACGTCCTCGGCCGCCGTGAAATTCTCAAAGGTAGTTTCATGTCATTCACTCTAAAACCTTCTCTGCTGGGATTTTTCAGGGATGTCTTCGGACCATCTACCTGATCCGAAAAACACTCAGAGCGACTGAAGATGGTATTGGAGGAATTGGAAGAACACGTAAAAGTCATATTCGACATTTTCAACAGATCTATCGCCACTCTACTGGACAGCTTAAGAAAAACAACAATGCTTAAACGAGCAAATTCTGGCAGACTGACTACTACTTTTTTCCAAGGCAGTGGAATGGATCTAATGAATTATTCCCTGCAATGAGGTTCACTTATATAGAAGGTGGGCATGGCTACTTAGATTTTCGAGCAGCTTACCAGCAACGAAAAGCGAAGCGTGTGGGCTTCCAGCTGAATCTGTAATGTGCCAAAAATGCAAAAGCGATGACAACGGCGTAAAGCGTTGTAAGCTTATCCTCACAGCTCGAAAAGAGATGCACGTGCTACGTAAAATGGGGACGACCACTAACCAGTACTACACATTTCTCCATTGATTTATATTTTGGGATATCAAGCTGATTGATCCACGTAAATCCTCAACTTATTTTCATTTTTGCACATGGGCGGCAAGTCCCCTTCGGTGAATTCCACATCCTCTGAAACAACTTATTCTACGTAAATTCCTGTGAATTCCACACCCTCTGAATCGCTTACTTTAACGTAAATCCATGATTAATGAATTAGTAATGATAATGATTACTACTTACCATCTACGAAAACGTACATCACTTACAATCATTAGCTTAAAATCTATCACCCTAACTACCGTTTACAGTCTACATCCCTAACCTAACTGGAGGATTTATTCATGGTTTTGGATGGCCAATACTCAGCTTAGGGTGGTTTGGCGGTTTTAGGGTCAATGGATCTTAGGAGATAAGGGAGGGACTTTCCCTACTAATCATGGATACTGATGTCTGCTATCATTAAAAACATGGCTATGAATTTATGGCCAATAGTTAGTCTATGGTGATTTTAAGATTAATGGGCCAATAGTTAGTCTATGGCGGTTTTAATATGAATGGATTTTAGAAGATAAGGGAGGGACTTTACCACTCATGGATAGCGTTGGAAAAAGAAGACAAGTATCACTATGTTCTAATTATATTTTGATTTTATTTTTTTCTTCTTTTTGATATTGTGTTTTTCAGCATCTTATTTGCATATTATGTTATTATCTGTTTTATATCTTTCTAACTAGTTATCATACATTCAAATCTCACTTTGTATGCAAAATTTATGGTCTTGATAAAATAATTATTTGTTTTCCAATATGATATACTTGACTAGCATCTTATTTGCATATTATGTTATTATCTGTTTTATATCTTTCTAACTAGTTATCATACATTCAAATCTCACTTTGTATGCAAAATTTATGGTCTTGATAAAATAATTATTTGTTTTCCAATATGATATACTTGACTTCTATCATTCTAAGCATCTTATTTGCATATTATGTTATTATCTGTTTTATATCTTTCTAACTAGTTATCATACATTCAAATCTCACTTTGTATGCAAAATTTATGGTCTTGATAAAATAATTATTTGTTTTCCAATATGATATACTTGACTCCTATCATTCTAACTTATAATCTCTTATTGTCTTTTCATTTTTTCTTATTGCTTATATATGTCATTTTGATACATATGTGTGTTAGTATACTACATATATGTGTGAGAGTGCATTACTTATGTTGGGGGTTGTTATGTGTTGTTCATAGTTGAAGTGGGTATGTGTAAGTACATGTTTACCTCGTTGCCTGAGTCTATTTCTTGTGTGGGTGTGTGAATGCATCACTTATGTAATTGTATGAACGTGTTTCATGTGTGAGTGTGAGTGCATCACCTATATGGTTGTGTGGGTTAATTGTGTTAGTGCATTTCTAATGAGTGGGGAAATTGTTTATTTGTTTGAGTGTGTTATTTATGCATGTGCTCATGTATCAATTATCTATCAATGCATCTCTTATGTTGTATATATGAGTGTAACACTTATTTTTGAGTGTGTTACTTATGTGGGTATGTGAGTTAGGTGTGAGCGCATCACTAATATATGGGTGTTGATCGCACATACATAAGTGTCATATTCATGTACACATACACAACACACTAATACACAAGAGTGAATGCATGTATGCATTTCTTTTGTTATGTGCATGAGTGCATTACTTGTGTGCATGGGTGCATAGCTTATGTAATTTTGTCACTTATGTTAGGTGAGTCAACATAAACTACAATCTCATATATATATATATATATATACTTAATTCATGCACTCTTATATGCTTGAATATGTCACTTTTGTTAGATAAATCAACATAAGCTACATACTTACCTATATAAATAACACATTTACATATACTAATTCAAAACCAATTATTAAAAAAAAAATTGGAAAAGTTACTTGTGATTAGTTGAATTGGAAAAACCATTATGTTTAAAAAGGAAATATTGATTGTTGAATGACTAGATCACAACTTATGATTGAAAGTGAGATGAAAATCCTCTTGAGTAAAATGAAGGATATAGTTGTCTATATCAACAAGTCCATTCTAGATTGAAACGCTTTAAGCAAAGACTATATTGCAACAGTATTGCATGGTAGTTTAGTCTATATATATATATATATATATATATATATATATATA